>BLKM01012201.1:1405506-1520506 GCA_013340265.1 Coptotermes formosanus | reverse complement strand
ATTGGCTTGGCAGATCCAACTGACTGTGGAGTCTTAGATCCAACCAGCTGCACCTAAATACCAATTTATAAGAAACACTGCAATATGAGTGCCACACGATCAATCTTTCCCTTTCCATGAATTTGTTTCAAAAAGAATTTTGAAAACTACCAATTAGTCTCACTATGTCTGTCTATCCACCTGCATGTAACTGGGCCCCAAATTATCTTACTAATTTCAAAGTACACAAAACTTCATTCAGCAGTTTCAATTTTGATTCACAGTAAGGCCACAGAAAGAAGTGTAATAGATTGACTCCAATCACATTACTGCACAGCTGTCACATTTACCCTTCCAGTGTACTCCCCCAAATTACTCCCCTCCCCTCAAAGTTTTAGTTAAAAATATACAGCCGCCGATTTCCCACTTGTCATCAACAACTTGGGCTGGTGACATAATTTCCCACTTGACATCCTGGAATTAACTTTCAGAGTTTCAACTATCTCTCTTGGTCACCTGTGACAATGAAGTAATTGCAAACTGCATACAAAGAAGTTAAGCTCAACATAATTGGTAAATCTAACAAATTTTTCAAATCAAATCTTTCCCATTACCTGTTTTCTGGTGACCAAAGCATTTGTGCAAATACTGTTCTTCAAAAGATTTTAGATCACTGAAAATGCTGACAATGACAACATCTGCTAGCAACATGTGCTTTTGGCTGGTTAACTAGGCCAATAGGAGCTGCATGTGAGTACAACAGTAGGAATTTGGGCTGGGAGAACTGAAGTGTTTTCTTCTTCACCAGCCATGGGACTTCTTTCTGTGGCCTCAGTACACAGTGCTTTGGGTAACTTCATTATGTCAACTTGAATGCCTTTGTGCTTTCTGAAATTATTCTCCTTCAATTGTTTTATGCTTCCCAGAAGCACTTATATTCCACTAAAAATAAACTTTTGTATCTTTTATGTTTTCTGAGGTTATTTTATATTTTTAGTATTGGTATTTTGTTAAGATCTGGGAACAAAATGGGCACTTGTACAATGAAAATGGATTCTGATGTTCATGCCAGTTTTATTGGTCCTATTTCATCACAAACATCAAGACTCTACCGTATATCGGATAACAAGTGCCTTACAATTCATTCATCTAGAAGAAGGTGACTAATGTGCATGCCATAACAGAACAAATTCAACAAATCATGCCGCTGGATCATGAAAGTGAACTTATACATTAGAATTTTGTCTGTTATTTTTTTGTACGGTGTGAAACTTGGTCTCTCACATTATAAGAAAATAACAGACTGAGGGTGGTGAAGTAAATATCTGGACCTCAGAGAGAGGATGCAACTACAAAGCTGATGAACACTGCAGTGAGAAGCTCCAGAATTTGTACTCTTCGCCAAACATGCATCAGTAGGATGATGAAATCCAGGATGAGAACAAAGGAGAAGGGACAGATGAGCCATGTAAACAATGTTTGGGTTAAAAAACAAATGAATACACAAACCAACCAACCAACAAACAAACAAACAAAATGAAAGGACGAAATTATGTGGAAGACCCAGACACAGATAGGAGTATGTGGAATGGATTAATTTGGCTTACAATATGGATCTATGGTAGGCTCTTGCAAACATAGTATGAACCTTCTTGTTCCATCAAATGTATGTGTTTCTTGATTAGTTTTAAGGACTCTGCACCATCAAGTTAGTTAGAGGCCTGCGTGGAGGTTTCATCACGAGATAAACCTCCATTACAGAAACAACCCCATGTCTTCCTTCAGAAACACAACAATTCATCCCTTACAAATCAGGAAATTAATATCACCATATGAATGTCATTAAGAAAAGTCTTAAATTATGGGAATAATTAACTGAATTTGACCTACCTGTGATATGTTTACCAACTGAGCAGATGCAGTGTTCACTGGAGCTTTGGGACTGGAAAGAGATGGCTGGGCTGCAGATCGGTTGGTCACAGGCACCTTCTGCTGCTGAATAGTACAAGATGGCGTCGTAACGGCTGTAGCCACAGCAGCTGTGGCTACGGTCGTTGAGGTTACAATTCGTGATGAAGGCGAAGAAGAAGAGGAAGATGATGAAGAAGTAGTAGTTATGTTTCCAACCAATGATGAGGTTGGCTACAGGGAACAGAAACCTACATTTAATACCAACTGTACTTGATGGGAAAACTCACACCTCAGATTTGACTATGTTTTGGTACAATAAGAGAGACAAGGCTCATTTAATCTCACAATGCTAGGAGGATCACAAGTTAACAATGGGACACACAGGGTGGTGGTCAATTATCTTCTGTAGGTCCCGTTTTTAGTTACAAAGGTTTCGTGCAGCATGTAAGTAACAAACCCTGACCAGAATCTAGCATAAGCATGCTTACCATCCTAAGTGCTGCTGCAGGGTTGGTGCTGCTAGTCTTAATAGCAGTAGAGTCCCGAAGCGTGGCACCTGTTAATCCTCTTGCAGCATTCATTGCCTGCATTTGCTGATGTGTCAAAGTTACAGTTTTTAACACTGGAGTGGCACTGGTTGTAGTCACTTGACTTGCCAGTTGTTGTGTCACAGTAACAGTCTTTGTAACTGCTGATGCAGCTATCTGCTGATTCTGACTAACGGCTGTTGTGAGGAGGGACTTCCCAGCTGTCACTCCACCAGCCAGTACAGCTGGTGAGGTTGTCACCTGGATGCAGGCAGAGAACTTATTCATCTACATCTACATGTCTATTTTCCAAGCAGTGCAATGTGCAGGTAAAATTCTTATCCTTAAATTTTCACAGCTTCCATCTAAAGTAAAACCCTGGCTTTTGGGGTTTAGCTGCATCTTGCATTGAAGCTATCCCATCCTGGTACACATTAAAGTTGCCATCATCAGGGTAAATGAGGTAAGAAAATGTTGTTGTCTGATATACGGGTCTTGCACAATGAGATATGCTCCTTCTGCTTCACTTATGCTGCAGATGGCAACTGTGATGTATATTGAAATGTTGAAATAACTTCTTTCATGTGCAGCTAAACAAAACGTAGGGTTTCCCCACATATTTAAGCACTACATCATGAAGGTACAAAACTGCATGTTATGGTTGAGTTTGTGGCACTCTTGCTTCATATTTGGGAGGTCACAGTATAGATACGGTCTCATTCTGGAAAACAGCTACCCTAATACAGTATATATAGTCTTACAAAGTAATAAAATGTACAAAAAGGTATCTGACTGTAGTTAGTCCACATATGTGATTTATGTCCTCTCTTTTCTACGTTTTCAAATGACTTATGTTTACATTGTGCAACTCTGTCACGTCATCTGTGAAACCTATCTCAGGCATGAAAGGAATGGTCAAGTGTGTCTGTCCAACCAGTCATAACATGATTCAAAACTGATAGGACAACACAAATTATGTTTTTACATCTGCCTTTAGAGCAGTGGGGATTGCAGTACTGTTATACGGACAAAACTGTACTAGTGTCACACGGTCAGCCTCTCTTGGTTACAGTTCTCATGATAACCCTCAGTATTTATACTCTGCAGGTATTCCTACCAGCACGCTAATTTGAAACATACTGATAACATGACAACTATGTAGATGGTGGTTCAGTTAACTGGTGCACACCCTACCAACTGTTAAGTTTGTCTATCTGTAATTTAAAGTCAGGTTTCACTCACCTGTATTGTCTGCAGTCCAGATGATGTGGCCACTTGGAGATTCTGAACAGTTTGTCCTGGTGCCAGTGTGAAGGTCCTTGGCATAACTGAAGTGCGAGGAGCACGTGTTGTGACAGGTTTGGCTGACGTCGCAACTACAGGCACTGTGGTAGATGAGACTGGGGTGACAGTAGAAAGGCTTGTTTGGATTGGTGGAGCTTGGGGTGTGGAAAGGGCGGTAGTTGAGGACGGTGTTGATGTGACGCTGGGTGTGGATGGCAACTCCATTTTGGTCTGCGAAACTGTTGTGGCAATACTAGCTGTAGCCTCCTTAACAGCTGCACTCTCTTTCTGATGCTTGCTGCGACTAGTCTTGCGTTGGTTCAGGGATTTCTTTGTCTTTGCCATGCCTTGTTGTTGTTGGTGAAGGCGTTCTGTAAAAGTAGATACCATGACATGGCTATCTCCAAAAACTTACGAACCAAGCCTGTTACCATGGAATAAAGGCTCTGACAAGGCATTAACTTGTTAGTATTTTGAACTGACCACCATGATCTGAGACATAACAATATTTATATATGTGATCAGTTATCTTCTGCCAGCTACACTGGACTAAAAGTGAACCACCACATCAAATTTCATCATAAGCATTAGAGAAGGTCAGTGAGTGTTCCTGTGCAAAGAAGGCTTACTACAATTATGAAAACACACACTCACAAAATTCTGGCACAATAATTAGAAAAGCTCAATGGAGGTTCCAACGCAGGAAAGGCTTACTACAATTACACAAGCATACTTCACAAAATTCTGCCACAATAATCAGAATATGTCAATGAATGTTCCAATGCAGGAAAAGCTTACTACAGTCACAGAGGGACATTCACGAAATTCCAGCATTAAATTATAAGAGCTCAATGCACGTTGCAACAAGAGAAAGGCTCATAAGAATTATATACACGCATACTCACCAAATTCCTCCTCAGTGCGTCCCCGATGAAGGTAGATCCAAATTTTCCGCTTGGTGTCATATTTGACACAGGGATCTGTCTCGTAGTGAAGGCGATCTAGTGCACCACTTACTACAGAATGGAGGGTGCTTTCCTGTGATACCGGAGCTAGATACTGAGAATCTTTAAGCAGCTCACAGATGTCTGTACGTGTTCCCTCTCCATTGGGTAATCTTGCCGTAGCATCTCGCACTGTAAGAAAATAACTGTGTGTGTATGGGAGCATGTAATCACTGACATTCAAAAGGTATAACAAGTATGCTGGATAATACTGAACAAATGGGAGACATATGTAAATTCATCCATCAGAAGAGACCTTTATCAGGGTCACAGTTTTCCCTTCAGGCCACACTGCTCTCACTGGTTCGCTTCAGCCTCTTCATAGTCACTATCACCATAATCTCAAATCCATACATTTCTGTTAGTGAAACCCAATTAACTTGATTAGCATTATTAAAAGGCACTGTAAACATCAAAATGTACAGTAGTGTGGGAGGGACTGTGTTAATAAGGTACATGGGCGACTCACCAAGTGCCAGAATTGTGACAAAATTTGGGCGTTCAGCCACCAGAAGAGAGTGACCACGTGGTTTGTTAACACCTATGCTCTGGTTGTACACTCCTTTTACAGGTCCAACCACTGACTCATAGCTGTGCATTCGAAATGTGAAGGCTCGATGCGGATTCTCGTATCGGAGCCTCTCCTGTCAGAATATCAGGTTCATTAAGACAATCTACTTCACAATAATTGTAAAAGAATTAAATATGTTTATACACAAATTGTAACATTACTGTACAATATCACTTACCAGTCACGTTAATTTTCATAATCTAAAAATGCCAACTGCATTTTTGTCAATATTGAAATGTTCATTCATGAAGAAGGAAGAAAGAAACTTAACATTTCACTCCTTTGGGACCTGATGCCAATATGTTGGTAGAAAGGAATGAATATTTTGGAGGAACTCACTGTTTCCACTTTCAGGGTAGTATTGTCTTCTATCCTGAATATGGAACAAGCAGGTTTCTCTGAAAAGTTGCAGCCCATCTACCTAACTTGACTGTGTCACATCCCAGAAGACTGTATTCTCAATACTCAATGCTGCAAGAACATGAACTCTTACATATCGAAAGAAGGTGTTGCAACCTGGACAGACTGAAGAAGCTGTATGTGTCTGTCATTCCATAAGATAGTCTTGATTACTGACATCACCAAAGCACAGTAGATACAATTTGTAGGTAGTATACCTGTTCCCTGAAGCACTCTTTTTCCTCAGTAGTGCTGGGACGCACGACCCAAGTGGTGGGGCAGCGGGGTGGTGGAGGAGAGGCTGCTCTTTCCTCTCCAGTGCCCTCTCCCATCTCCTCCTCCACTTCTTCTTCCTTGACTGGCCGGGCTGTCATCTCATCACGGTGGTCTAGCCAGTGCTGACACAATGGTTGCAGATGAGAATCTGAGTCACGACCTGCTCCTATCCACTGGTACGTTTGTAAATTTGCTTTGTACTCAACATACGGAACAAAGTCTTCAGGTTGTGCATCTACAACAATAAAGCAAGATGTCATAAATTCTTTGCACACTAGTGCTGTTTTGTAAGGGACATGTGAACTCGTACCAACATACAAGTAATATCAACTGGCACGAAAAGATTAAACTACTGATGCAACAGAGTTCAGTGTCCCTTGATATAAGGTTAAGAATGAAGACTGGAAGTAAGTCCTGTATTTATCCGAAATACAACAAGAATTTTTCCTGCATCATCATCATCTGGAAAATGGAGACAGGAGCTGCCTTACAACCATGCACAAACTTAAATGTGTTCTGTACAGGTATTTCCCTGAAAAATGAGATGCTGAAGGAGGGTCACCTTACATACAGGACTCCTACATTGCAATAAATCGAGTAGATGACATGTACTTGGAACAACAGCCAACAAGTTGTATCTTACATTTATTAATCAATTATTTTAATATGCAGGACATGAATGCAGATTGCAATTTTATAATAAATCAGTACTGACTGTATGTTCCAGGTTTATTGAAAAATGGTGATCAAAGGGTACATAGAAAATTTGCAATGGTAATCGAGTTCCTTTCTGCACCAGCTGTGTGTTATATGCACAAAGTTAACTCTATCTGAAGGTCAGAAAGTATTTAGAAATACGTGCAGTTCACACACCTGTGAAGTCCCCTGACAGGAAGCTGATGGCAGAGGACAGCATAAGGAGCCATGAGTCGGCTGCAATACTGTACCAATCATTGAGAGGGGAAATGGGATTCTCTTGCCAGGCTTTCAACCGGTCCTCCAGTGTCGCAAGACTCATGCGGTGATCAGGTGTTGAGCAAATCACATCCCGTATCAATGAGAAAAAACACGCATGTGTCTCTTGCATCAGTTCAGGTGTTGGTCTGTTTGAAAAGGGACACCCATATCAACCATTACTACAAGGGAAATATATAGCAACTTGAAAATTCCAACAATATGCAGTTAAAAATATGTAATATAAACCACCTGGCAGAGAAAAAACCAAGTTTCACCACTCAAATTTAAAGTCATCAGTATTAACTTGCATAAATATCAATCAATCATATGTTTCTTCTAATTTAAATTCAATCTCTACCCACTGCCCAAACCAAAAGTTTCATATCAAAATCATTTTACATCCATAAGATTCACTAGTTCATATATGCCCACACTAGTACATATAAAGTGCAGATTCCTTTTTTAGAAACTAGCCACCCTCTCGCTTTTTATCTTAAACCAAAAACGTTCATTATCATGGTCACAAGAGCTTGCCACTGGTAAAGTCAGTGGCTCTGTGTAACACGAATTAACTTTAAATGCCAACAATAAAAACTTGTACTTCCTGGTAGACTGAAAAACCTTCCTTCCTTTGGTTACAAATTGAATGAGGATGAAAAAGTATTACATTTGATAAGATTTATATTTTATTTTGTGGAGTGAAAGATGGTAAACAAAAGTGAAATTATACTGCCTTTCAAAAACAGCAATTAAATTTCTACACGCGATTTCCTCTAAGGACACAACCACATAATAGTCCTGTCCTGTTAGCAATACCGTTCGCTCACGTGATGACAGATTACTAACTTGATTTCATCAAGACTTATATCCATGGGGTCACTTGGTGACTCATCCAAATCTACTGGCAGATTCATCATGTCAATTCCATCCAAGTCAGATAAAGTGGCTGCAGTGATGTGTCTGCTTGAGTATGTTGGATTGGTTGTCTTGGGTACCGTGATATTGTTAGTAAGCTGATGGAACTGTTGTTGACCACTACTTGAAAGGGTGAAGCTGTTCCCACTGGTGGTGCATGAGGAGGGGAATACATCAGTGACCTCCTCTTCTGCTTCCACCTTGATCCGCCGCTGTAGCAGGCTCCTACTTCCTCCACTGCCAGTTCTGCTGGTTCGAGGAGACGAGCTGGAAACCAGCTTCATGTTAAGGTACATCGTACATCCAAGACAATGTGCTATATCACCTTTAACAAAAAAGCTGCTAAACAGTGTCACTGACACGTTAGTAATTTTGTGAGACAAGACATTCACAAAGTGGTGTTAATGACGGTTCATGTCTTCTGGGATACTGTCCCACGTTGACCGGTAAATAGTTATCACATTCACGACTGCAGTACCTCCGCCTTTACAGTACATACTGTCCAGACAACATGCCAGAACACTTGGATTTTTGGCAGTTTTGCTTACTACATTGGAAAACCTGGATTTTATTGTTAGACCACAGACTGACCGATAAAGCATTTGAATGTTCTATTTAGCCCTGCTGAGCAAATTCTGGAACAGAAGCACGCTATGTCATAGCTGCTTCCTTCACCTCATTTGCAATTCACCATTCACAGTTATGCTACCATACAATCTGCATGATGTGTGTGCAGATGAAAAGACTAAGAAAATTACAAAGAAGCAAAAAACTGTTTCACAATACTGGTAACTTTTATGTGAAAAATTTTTACTGCTTAACCTGCAAATATTTGAAACTCTATTTACATTCTGCAACAGAACTGTCCTATTTTTATCAGACTATACATACAAAACACCAGACAGCAGCCTTGAGGTCTAGTGACCTCCCTCACCAACTTTTGAGACAACGGAACATTTTCATGAAATCCGATAACACTGTGCCAGTGAATAATGCTTAAACGTCATACTCCAAAATTTTCTACTACTGAGTATACAATATAGCAGTCTGGCCACCTTCTGAATATGGGAATGACACCATACTGAGGTCTTGGAAGAGATGTCCCATGGATGGTGGTGAGGATGTTCCCCATTCTCACTTACTGTTCTATTCTCTATCAGAAACACTCTGATCCAGTCCACCACACTTGCTGCTAGTGATGGTCATCACTATTAATGTTCACGTAAACAGAAAAGACAGATAACTGGCGTTACGAGACTTGGGAAGTATACTGGAGAGAGGAGACGTAACAGCTTGAGGCAGATATGGAGAGGTTTGAGCCATGGGAGCTTTTTCTGTGGGCATCACGTAATGCATGACAAACTACCTTTGTGTAATGACAAGTTTAAAAAAACCTTATGTCACATATTTTGTAGACTATGAAATAAGAACAGAACAATTACATCAAACCTGTACTTACTGTTCTATTTATCTGTAACTGTTAGACATCACTTCTCTGAATTTTCTCCAGTTTCTATTTTGTACTGTGTATGATTTATCACTATATAGCCCAATCTTTAATTGTTCTATCTCACCCAGAGCTGTTTGTGCGTTTGTTCCGACTGGCAGCTACTGGTGTTCTGATTGGGGATGGAGATGTCACTTTTCCAGCAACCAATGAGCTTTCAACCTCTCCTTCCACATCTACCCGCTCCATATCATCAAGTAATGAATGATCCAGTGTACCATCCTCTTCTTCAGAATCACCAAAATCAGATCCATTTGAACTACAACCACCAGCTCCCTGGAAGAGGTTGAATAACATCCAATATGCATCCCTTTGTATTTTTACTGCAAAAAACTACCTACAGAATCAGAATATTCTATGCATATTCTGAAGATCAGAACCAAAAGCACTAACACATATCATGCAAACTTGTTTCGTGAACAATTTCTTTGGTGTTAAAAGAATTTCGTTAATACACCATGAAAAAGCTCGTGTATAGTTCCACATCTCATATGTGATTTTAAGATGGCTCTCATATGTGAAGCATTACATGGTCCTGTTCAAAATGATACACAATCCAGAATGTGAAGCAAGAGAGATTATAAGCTACAAGATACCTGTGGACTGCTAAGGCTATGCCTCATCTGTGAGATGTGGCCAGCTACTGTAGTGGGTGTTCCTTTGTTGCTGCCTGTTTCTACCTTTGTTTTCTTTTTTGTTGGTGTTTTTGTTTCACTTCCCATGTTCTGGTTTGTCCGGCTAACTGGAGGACGCTTCCCTAGCTGAGCACGCAGAGCAATGTCCTGTGTTGTGATACCCAGTATATTGAGTTCTGGATGGTCCTTCAAAAGAAAACACTCTCATGTATTAAGTACCATACTCTGCTGTACTCACTTTACAGCCAAATGGGTAGGAAATGTATGCACAGTCTAATAATTATGGAGCACTTGTTTCATTTTGTGATTTTCTCAAAAAACCATAAGTCTCATACAATAAAACATATGGAGCATAAAATTTGCACTTCATTTTGTCTCTGCAACTTTTCTTCCTCCAAATATTTTTTGTTCTGACAAATATTTTAACAAGTTAAATGTGAATTAAAATCAAGATCTGTACAGGAACGCCCGTTTTTGTTTTCATATTTTAACCGAAGTTGGAGTAGGCTGACAAATTTATTTGAACTTGCCAGTATCAAATTTCATGAGCCTCTGCTCAGTGATCCTTAAATTCATACACACCCATGGACAGAGACACTGAACTTGTCATTCTGCAGGGATGTGAATGCATATAAGGTGAAAAGCTCTCAGCTTCCCTTAAAACTTTCATTTATTATTCAGAAAGAAGAACCACACAATTTTTAAACAAAAACTGGAACATACATCTGCCTCCATTCGTCGTCTCTTGTGATTCACCAGCAGAGCTTTGTACATCTCCTCATTCATCTCATAAGGATTATGACTTGATGTAACATTAGCTTCTAGATCAAATCCTGATGGTTTCAGGGCTACAGTTGATGTAACATGACGCATGTCTGGACTAAGAGAGCACTCCAGTGCTGTCAACTGTCGTTTCTGCTTCTTACTCAGCCTTGGAGGTGGTCCCTCTGCAAAAACAACGATGCTAATCACTTACTTCTAATAGAACTGTTCAAACTAGGATGTATGAAATAAATACACATGCTGATGCTTCAAAATCTGGAACAGAAGTCAAGATTGTAAAACCAAAACTACAATGAGTGGCTATGAAAGGAAAAACCTGTACTCAGTATCAAGATTATGGTCTATGTAGACAAACTACAACACTTCCCCTAAAAATGCAGACAATTTTTTTTCAAATCGTTGGTCCATATCTACCAAACAATGTGGTGTTACACCATTAACTAACTAACTCCATGGAGCAGAGGCCTTCTTGAGAAGCTAACAGTTTCTCAGCTAATCAAGAAACTCCCTGCACTTTATGGAACCCGGAGGTTCATTACCGCATTCACAAGAGCCTGCCCCATGTCCCTACCCTGAGCCAGCTTAATCCAGTCCATGCCCCCCCATCCCACATCTTGAAGATCCATTTTAATATTATCCTCCCATCTATGCCTGGGTCTCCCAAGTGGTCACCTTCCCTCAGGTCTCCCTACTAAAATCCTGTATGCATCTCTCTTTTCCCCCATACGTACTACCTGCCCCGTGCATCTCATTCTTCTCGATTTGATCACCTGAATAATATTTGGTGATGAGTACAGATCATTAAGTTCCTTGTTATGTAGTCTTCTCCACTCCCTTGTCAGGTGTTACACCATAGATGACCATATTCAGGATTACACTATTTCCGAGGAACACATAAAAATGGAAATACCATTAGATGAGAAATTCACCCATACCAGGATAATTATCATCCTCTGAGCTGTGATCGCTCTCCCCTACTTCCTGTCTAACTGCTGCCAGTTCCTGGAAGTATCGACGCCTGGCCCTTTGCTCTGCTGGGGATGTGTGAGGTGGTGGGTGGTGAGGAATGCGTTCCATTTTTGGCAAAACTCCTGGCGGTTGACTGAATGCTGTCTCTAGCAGCTGCTGGCGTGATAATAAGATATCCTTCACAAGCCGAAAGTAGTACCGCCTGCGTTGGTACCTGTGAACATTGTACATTTTTTTCAGTTTAAATGAGAATGTGACTGGTAATTTGTCATGTAGAGAACCTAATATGACATGCAATGAGTCTGTGCTGTATGTTCAGGGTCCATCACCCAGGCATGGTTTCACATCAAACTGCAAAAGCTTAAATCTAATATAAAAAGTGACAACCACAAAAAACAAGGGACATTGTATCATCTGACAACCTACTCACTTTTTACTCAAACTCTTTAGCATGACAGCTGCTGGCACAGCACTCACTGTTGCTCTGATTTGCTGCATATCACCATCCATGTATTTCAGTTCAATGTACTGCAGTAAATATTAGGTTTCCACTCATCATACTTATGGAAGGTACTGGAAATGGTCTCCTTTGGCATGCAGACATATGTCACACATAACAAACATGTTGTTCAATGAATGTTTGAGTTATTCTGCTGAAACTGAAAACACTGTACTCTGAACGCTTTCTTTCAGACCAAAAGAGGGTGGAGGGCCTCATAATCCTAGTGCAGTAACCTTTTACCATCACAGTGGGAGACAACCATTTTTTAAATCTGAGATTCCCAGGATGGTGAACATGAATACAGCTGTCTCTTGCAATGTAAAGCTGTGGAATCTGGAGAGATATCAGTGTTTCAGAATGTTCTGCGTAGTCTTGAAGATGGAAGCAGCAGGTTTCTCCAGAACACTGGTACCCCTTTCACAGACTACACACTACATCACAAAAGACATCCTTAATGTTTAAAGGCAGGCTTGTCAATTAGTTAAAGAATACCCAGCACAGGGTATTAGACAAGCCTGCAAAACACACACCGCTTCACAATAAATGTCCCAACACCTCTCCCATATTCAGGTAAAGATGATGCCAGCCTGCAGGAGACAATGTCAGTGTAACACCATTCTTCAGGTCTTTTAAAATACAAAACATGTTTATACATGAATCAAACCGAAAGTCTTGGCTAGAAGAGACTATGGACACTTACTTGTATTCCCGAAACTGAGCTTTCCTCATTAATGACCGCATTTTAGCAATATCTGGTCTGTAATACCCATTCTTAAGCTGCAGTTGAAAGTCCGAGAGTGGGGATCCAAACCTCATGTTCTCTCGTGCAAAAAGCCGCCTTAGTGTTTCTTCCTTCTCATCCCCATCATTGTCAGGGAACGTTGGTAGAAAACTCTGTATAAACAGAAAATAATGCCATAGTATACAAATAGTGAGAACAAATAGCAAAAAATTAAAAAACATCTACAACAAAACCTGTTATTAGAGTATGAAGTGCCATGCAAAACAATTAATTTGTGCACTTGCATACCTGGGAGGTGTGCACAACAGTTCAGTAACTTCACACACTATGTAACAGAACATAATTAGAAGTTTATATGGGCACAGATTGTAACAATAACAAGCAGCAACAACTTTGAGTGTATCTGAAACATAATGGCCAATCAGAAGTGTGGGATATCTTGACTTAACACATCATGCCTGATTGTCTACGGGAAAGTGTTCAGTGGCAAGAGTGAAAATGAATGTGCATAAGCAAGGATGAAAGCAAGCAAGCACACGTTTTGCTTTCACCCACAGGAAAAATTAAATGTGACTGACAGCAGAAATTTCTATTTTTGATGTGTGTTATGAAGCAGAGCAATAATGTTGGAGTAATTTCATTTCAATAAGCAGAACTACTGCCAGATGAAAGATCTGTTGTACTCTGATCACATTCAGTCTTTAAAACTCAATCTTTAAGTCATTCCATCGCGTATGGTATAGAAATCAAGAAAGGGATACTCAGACAACACAACACATTTACTTATTTGTTAATTAATTAATTAATTTATAGTCCATCCTGTCACGTACGTGACATCAGACACGTCAAATTCATTACACCTAGCATACAATTAATTTATAACCCATACATCACAGAAAGGTGAACCTAACATTACAATACATTGAAAATATATATAACAGCATGCAAGAGTCACACATTCATTAGTTTAAATATTAATATCTTTTTTGACAGAAGTACTAAGATTAAAAACATGCATAGTAAAACACATACGTTAAAAATATTCAGTAAGACATATACTCAACCACAGAATAAAACATGTGCCGCAGTAAAAATATTTCAGCTTTCTTTTAAAGTCCTGTAACTTTTTTAGTTTCTTCATTTTATTTGGTAGTTTATTGTATAATTTCATACCCACATTTGCAACATTATTCTTAAAAAGAGTAGTTTTGCAGAATTGGACATGAAGATCTAATTTACGGCGTGTACAATGGTCGTGGACTTCTTCATTTAACTCCATCTTATTAGAAATACAACGAAAATATACAGGGTACATGCTTCAGCTTTTCCTTAAAGCCATCAATGGGCCAAAAACAAAATATAAAATATATAAAGAAGGAAATAAATTACAGGAAGGTTTTTACAGGACATGAAAAGGTTTGATATCTCAACTCTTCTTTACATCATACGTGCTTGGACATTATTAAAACCTATATTATTGTGAACTGAATTTCTTGTAAAATATTTTGAAAGATCCACTAAAATGCCTTTGTTATTAAATCTTATCTGTAAATAACAATGACTCATTACTACTACTACTACTACTACTACTACTACTACTACTACTACTACTACTACTACTACTACTACTACTACTACTGCTACTGCTGCTGCTGCTACTACTACTACTACTACTACTACTACTGCTGCTGCTGCTGCTGCTGCTCCTACTTATTTACATGCATGTCAGCCAATATTTAAAAAACAGTAATTTGGTTAAAATAATATTACAATTTTATAATATTAAATACCATGTAGTTACAACATATTGTGCAGTTCTGCTGCTAGGTTCCTAATTTTCTGTAGTAATTTAGACCATGATTCTCAGTTTTTGTGTTACTGACGTTAACTCTGATGTCAGTACTTTAGTATGGTGAAAAGAGGATGATGGGTGTTTGTTGCTGACCTTTCACTTCTGCTTATGGTTGCTGTTACACACAACACAGGACTTGGGCTTCTATCAATAGGAAACAGAAAAATTCATCCCGCAATGTGATAAGGGCCTCCAATGTGGTGAAAACTAAGTGGAAAAGTTGTAGGATAGAACCAGGGCTGTGAAGTCGGTACACAAAACCTCCGACTCTGACTCCCCAATTTTTAAAACTTAGACTCTGACTCCAACTCCGACTCCTTCATAAAAGCTCAATATGCATTAATAATGGTACACCTATAAGACATTTCATCACCACCATGAGGCTCACCAGGCTACTTTTTAGGCTTATAACCTGTATTTAAATATAAGTCTAATGGTTATTGTAACTATCAGGGCTCCGGAGTTGGAGTATCTAGTTAAGATTTTAGATTGAGGTCAGAGTTGGTATATTTTTACTGACTCCAACTCCACCTAAAATTCCTTCCAACTCTGACTCCACAGCCATGGATAGAACAGTTCAATCTAAACTGTTCTTATTAGAGAACACACTAAAGAACCCAACATAAATGCGCTGTGAACTTATTTGCCCACCAAACCCCACATTTTGAGGCCGCTTTTGGATTCTGCCTACATATTTCAAGCCAGAAAGGGTTCTTTGACCAAACATGTTTGTGAATCGCTGAAGTAGAAGCAGTAGTACACTAACCTATGGTTCAGAACTGTAAATTTGAAATTCAACTTTTGACCTAAGGATTCCAGTCTTCTGGAATATCAGACTGTTGATTGGTGTGTAGGTACCGACATTCTGGAGGAGTCTGCTGCCTCCATGTTATGAAAAGTGCACAAAGTGTCACTCTTGGACTACTCTGAAGATGGAGATACCAAGTTCCTCTGAAATTCCGGTACCTACATACCATTCTACATACAGTCATAATGCAGAAGATGGAAATGTTCATTGGCATGGATATGAACTTCAAATGTCACAAGTTCAGACCTCTTTTGCATAAATTTTGATTTAATAAACCCTACACTTGAGAATGTCACACTGTGTTGCCAGTAATCTAAATCACCTGCTTCACGACATAACATAGCATAAGACCAGAATCCTCAACATCAATGCTGTTGAAACCAGGGCTGTGAAGTCGGAGTCGGAGTCAAAGTCAGAAAGAATTTTGGGTGGAGTTGGTAAAAATGTACCGACTCCGACCCCGAACTCCATATAAAATCTCAAACAGATACTAGCTACAATAACCATTAGACTTATACTTAAATACAGGTCACAAGTCTAAAAAGTGGCCTGATGATTCACGTGGTGGTGATGAAATACCTTAGGATACCATTTACCATTTTAGTAGGTTTACCATTATTAATACATATTGAGCTTTTATGAAGGAGTTGGATTTGGAGTCGGGGATTTAAAAATTGAGGAGTCAGAGATTTTGTGTACTGACCCCACAGCCCTGTTGAAACCTGAAACCTTTAAGGCCTATATTTAATGAAAATGCTGTTTGTCAAAGGTGACTCAGCAATGCCATATCAAATGCAGGATGACAAGTGAAGTGTGCCAATAGTGAGTTAAGATGATGTGATATGGGGTGGTTATGAACCATTTTAAAGAATTATGGTCTTCTGAGATGTTATGCTGTGTAACTTACCTAATAAACCACACAGTGTCATGACTTAGAAGGCCATGGTCTTAACATCTGCCATCACAAGGATATCAAGTCAACTATTTACAAGTTCCAGAGCCAGAATTTGAACAAAAACATGATAAAGAATTGGCCACATCTAACACAACACAGCTGTTCAATACTGACAAGTGAAAGATTTGCAGATAAATGCAGATAAAAATTTATGTTGTATACTCAATCTCATTCATTAGTACTCACATTTACCTTCTGTCCACTTTTATTAATGTTACCTAAGACTTGGTACTTATGCACAAGGAAGAATACACTTTTACCCTTAACATTCCAAATAAAATTCTATATATGACCCTATTATAACATATAACGTCAACAACTACAACAGAAAAATAAGTAATACGTGACATGATGGAAAAAAACTTACAGCAGGAAGCAGTTTCTACTGAGCAGTAACATAACAGGTGAGGGGGGTAAGGCTGTTGCAATTATGGTAAACACACAGCAGTTTCACAGTTTACAAATATCAACTGTGTAATTAACACATGATAATTCATGACAGTGAATACAATACGGACTGAAGAAGTGTGTTCCTCTGAAGCACTAACAGTGTACATGCTGTTATAAACTGGACCTCTGTGTATGGACAAGGCAATAAAATACTGCATGCAGCTTTCAAAAACGAAAATAATTGTCACATTGGATAGATTTTTACAAGCATAAATGATATTACACACTTGCCATTTGTGCAAAAACAATCCTACTGCCTTAGTGGATAATTGTGAACAAAAAATAAAATATATTTTACTAATACTGACTCTGTTATTTACCTTTAGGTGTTGTTTTTGCTGTTCTGTGAAACATTCATGCCAAGTTCGATGTGAAAAAAATTCCTTAAAAATACTTTTATTTTCGCACAAGCCTTGTGGTAGTTGTAAGCGTACGCCTTCTATGTGGAATTCTTCTAAACGCGTAGACTCATGTGACAGTTCTGATTCAACTGACGACCCTTCAGAGGACATGGTTGAATATTCCAGCTCCATTTTTGAGCCTGCTCATGAAACGGAACACGCACACTTACGATTGCAATTATACATGTATGGTTGCTTTAAATATAATACTCATAAAATAATTAACCTACAAAGTGAATTTGTCAAGAGTTGCTAGAATTCATACTCGTAATGCTGAATAAACACAAAATGAACGACATGGACCCTAATTACAGTAATGGGGGGGCAGGCTATGCACTAACAAATGACCAACTTAATTGACATTCATGCAGGAACAGAAATTTGCTCACTAAAAATTCATGCCTTTGAAGTTCAGTTAATAATGAGGTTATATTCTTAATATTTCTAAGGCAAAAGAAGAGAAATTAGCAGTGTTTCGGGATAGATTTCTGTTGCTAAGGTATTGGGACAGTTTTCAACTTTAGCTGGATTCCAATTAATCATATTTGTACCGACCTTTGAGGCGCAATTTTTAGGTTTTGTCTAATTTCACCGCCCTCCACGTTTGGCACCCGAGGTCTGCAATGCAGATATTGTACAACCCAACCGCGAGGGACATGGCGGACGGAACAGAAACCATTTTTGTAGCAGGTCTACCAACACAAATTGTCACTCCCAGCAGAAACATTCTCAGTTACCGACCGAGAGTTGCTGGTTGGGCGCAACATCTGTTATAAAAACCTGGAAGTGACTTTATATCCTAAATGAAACAATTTACTCTACGAATTTATTTTATTACTCGCAGTAAGTAAAACACTTTTTATGACATAATTAGTCGTATTAGGTTTGACATTGCGTCACATTACAAAGTCAAAGAGTTACTTGCCACCTGTCACGGAGTAGCAGGAACACAGCCACTGCTGCTGCATTTTGACGCTCGTTCCTCGTTATTACATCGTTGAAAGTTCAATGCACCTCTGGAGGCAAGACTTATGGCGTTACAAGCGGCATCTACATGCGTTACTGTAGCCATCGGTAACTGGCTGTGTGTAGTATAACATAGATGGCGGAGAAAGTCAGTTTCTCTCGCAAATGTGTAACACATGATGATTTACAACCAGGGTTCTCAGCCGCGCAACCTGCGCTGTTCAAAATGGCGTTGAGTACAACGGTGAAAGTACATCCCGTAGTTTTGTTTCAAATTGTTGACGCTTATGAACGAAGGAATGCAGACGCGCACCGAGTTATTGGAACGTTATTGGGTAAGTTATGTTGAAGTTCGTATCGTGACAAATATTGTGAACGTCGTCTCGTTTGCCAATGACAAGCAAGGTTACAGCGGTTATACATTAGTGCACGTGGCAGATGCAATTATTTAACAAAGGTGGATTCTTCTGATTGTAGGTACAGTCGATAAAGGTTTTGTTGAAGTTACGAACTGCTTCTGTGTACCACACAAGGAGTACGAAGACCAGGTGAGTACCTACCTATATACTTAGCAGGTAGATTGTAATCATTAATGTCGTAATTATAACAGTGACGTCGTTTTGTGACAATAATTGCTGTGCATATATGGTTCCTTAATATTTATAAAATTGTTTGGTACGATATTAGGTGGAAGCCGAGCTGAATTACGCTATGGATTTGTACGATCTTAATCGGAGAGTAAATACCCAAGAAGCTATTGTTGGTTGGTGGGCAACGGGTAATGAAGTTACAAGCCATTCATCCGTTATTCATGAGTATTATGCTCGTGAGTGTAACAATCCTATCCATCTGACACTCGATACAACATTACAGGGCTCCCATATGGGCATAAGGGCTTATGTGAAGTAAGTATGCGACTGTTCTGCTTGAAGTATGTTAGGTCACGTGCATTCAGAGGACATTCATATTGTAACTATAGGTAGGATTGAAATTGACATTCCACTGCTGATATTGAAACTGTGTGCAGAAGTAGTATGTAATGTATGATAAAGGCGCTGGATTGGTTGCCTCTGTAAATAGCTAGACAGCTGACTAAGAGCATTATAATTGAACAAATTAGTTCATACAGTAACGTTTCTGACTTGTGTTCAGGAAGTGCATGGCTGGCTGCATCAGGCATCCTGACTTTTTTTTTGAGTTGCCTGCGTTTGTTCGAAGCAAGTTCCTGGATTACAACTTGTCTCGGCCTTGACTGGTTCCTTCAACGTCATTTCAGTTTGTCTTTCACCAGGCATCCTGCCATTAGATGCTGTATAGTCTGAAATACCAACAGTATTGTAAAATTAACTATTTAGGAAATAAACAAAATTATTTTTTAAATGAGTCATAAGTGTGCATTGAACAATTAGATATGATATCATTCTTGTAAGCAGGCCTGTGGAGTCAGAGTGGGAAGGAATTTTGGGTGGAGTCGGAGTCAGTAAAAATGTACCAACTCGGACCGTGATATAAAACTTTAAATTGATACTTGCTACAATAACCATTATGCTTAATTGTAGGTTATAAGTGTAAAAAGTAGCCTGATGATTCACGTGGTGGTCTTGATACCATTTACCATTTTAATAGGTTCACAATTATTGATACATATAGAGCTTTTATGAAGGATTCGGAGATTTAAAAATTGAGGAGTCAGAGTCAGAGCTTTTGTGTACCGACTCCACAGCCCTGGTAGGAAACATATGTAGTCTTTGCTTGTTGAGCATTAATCAGTTTTAAATGATACATAACCGTGCATTGAGCAGTTAGATATGGTATATTTGAAGGCAAAACCATGTGCATGAATAGTACAAGCAAAGACCAGGATGAAATGAAGATTTTAAAAAGTATGGTATTAACAGCAGAAAATCTGGAATTTAAGACATTGTTTGTTAAGGTAAATGTTTTGTATTTCATCATCATCATCACCATCATCATGAGCTGTGAAGTATTAGGCGTAGTGCCTGTTCTTTATCCCTCGAGATGAAGCTGGTCCTTCCATCTTTACCTTGGGCGTCCTATACTTCTCTTCCCTTTTGGCCTATATTTCAGTGCCTGTTTGGGTATTTTGTCTGTGTTCATTCTCTCTACATGTTGTAGCCACTCTCGTTGGTACTGTTTCATTTCCAGAACAATGTTCTGCACTTCCAAGTTTCTCCCTGACCGATTGATTTCTCTCCCTGTCTAACTTAGTAATTCCTAGCAAATGTCTTAAGAATTTCATTTGTGCTGCTTCCAGTCTTTGTTAATCTCGTTTCTTCAGCACCCAGGCTTCACTGCCGAACTTTAAGGCTGCTTTAGCTGCGATATTATGGATTCCTAATTTTGTTTCTTTAGTAATTTGTTTTCCAAAATGCCTTCGTATAACGCCATTTATTTTGTTATATGTTTGTATCTTATCTTCTAAATCACTTTTGCAGTCCAATATAAGGTACCCTAAGTATTTAAACTCTGATACCTTTTCAATCGGATTATCGTTTATGACGATTTTTACTCTTTGTCATTGTTTTGTATTTAAGTGTTCCAATTGGTGTTCCTGGAGGCAAATCTGGCTGCATGTTCACACCAGTGAATGTGGAAATTACATGCTATGAACCTGAGATTGTGGGAGGTATGTTAATTAGAGTATTAACGGTTTAAGTTAGAACATTGCTGGGATGACTGGATGATGTTCTCTTGTGTGCATATACAAGGAAAATTTGGAAAAATGCACCTTTTGGCTTGTCCATGTTGGTCGGTCTGCATGTAAGAACTTTAGAACTAATAATGGATTTCATGAAATTTGTTATGGTAAAGTTCCACTGAAATTTGTTAACACATTTAATTTTGATGAAAATTAGGTAGTGGCAACTCACATTTCATATGAAAACGTATACAATTTTCGTCACCCACTTTGAGTGTAACTCTCCAACATTTATTGAAGAAGAACATTGCGGTGAAGTTAAAGACAGGAATAAAATGCCTTTTATGCATCTTTTCTGTTCTGATTTTTGTACTAAAGATTATGCTCAGGTATCATGCATATATTTCCTAGCTTGTTCAGTAGTATTTTAAACTTATCTGATCCGTAATGAGGAATTATTCTGAAGCAGTATCTGAGTAAGAGTTTTTTAATGATAGGCTGTACTGTTTTTTGGTATGTGATTGTGCACATGTTGATTTCTGCCTTAGTTCCTACAGTTGTCTGGATAGTACCTTGAAATAGGCCTGTCTTACACATTCCTGCATATTTGACCAAACATGTTGGTGTAGTAGAGTCATATTCCCAAGTTATTTGGCGTGAAGTCTCAGCTGCGTTCATGCAGTTATTGTGGCCTTTCTTACTCTCACAAGTAAAAGCAGTAATCTGGACTGCTTCTTCCATATCCTTACCACTTTCTGTTTAAGACACTGTCAAGTATTGCATTGTATTCCTTAACTTCTTGTATTGTGTTTTGAATTGGCATATTGATAAGTGGCAAGTCCTGTTAAGATGAAGGTGTGTGTTACAGTACAGCTCTGTCAGAAGACAATGACACTCAGCAAGAAGACAGTGGAGCCCATGCTTGACCTTGCTCAGGTAGCTGAAGCATCCCAGAAGCTGACAGGCCTTCTGGACAATGTTTTGGCATATGTGGAGGATGTACTAGCAGGCCGTACCCAGCCTGATAATGCCGTGGGCCGTGCTCTCCTTGATATGGTGAACAGTGTTCCAAAGATGACACCAGAGGAGTTTGAGAATATGTTCAATTCTAATATCAAGGTCAGTAATAAGGTAGCTTATTTACCATACTCATCTGCACAAACAAAAAACACTCCCACCACACACTCACTCATTCCCCTCCATGCACTGACATCTGATTATGCTAGATTTAATAATATAATAATCCCTGTAGCTGAACTCCCAATTTCTTGTATGATAAATTGGGGGAAAAAAATGTGGTTTTATGTTGTGGTAAGTATGGTATTTTGTTACTGAATACAGTGTAAAATTTTAATATTTCTGTAGAATTCAGTTTGAAGAGATTCAAGCCTTCTGATATATGTGCCATATTGACTTTAATGAAAGACTAGGTTTTTTTCTTAAACTTAGCACTTGAATATGTGAGGTCACCTTAAATTTGTGTATGAAGTGTGAAACCAGATCACCCTGAAGCGGGCCATGTGGCTCCAAACCAAGGCCTGCATGGGCAAAGCGTCATGACTAAAGTTAACTGACACAATCTTCTTTTTTGGGACTTCGTCTGTCATCTGACTTTTCAAAGAAGTACGATGTTTTGACATTTTGGAAGCTGGCTCTGCTGCTGTTTTCAGGCAGAGAGGCACCTAAAATGGTGGACCCCTAATATCGAGCTATTCGTAGTCCCTGGGCACCATAGAAACAGTAACTTGTTAAGATACACATCTGATAACAGATGTAGTCCAAGGGTAGTAAGAGGAAGATGGTCACTGAAGAATAAAAAATTAACTGAGAGTCAACAATAAAACCTGGACCAATCCACAAATTAAAAACCATAAATAGAGCCAGGAACTCAGACTGATCAGACCACAGATGCAACACAAGAATGCAGATACATGTTTCATATTCTTAGCACTACTAACACCGTCTGTGGAGAAAATTGTGAATCTTCTTCATGGGTTCTCAAGTAGTTTGTAAACGAAGATATGTAAACGTATTGTTTATTCAGTGTGGATCATAACGGCGTGGCAGCACATCTCACCAGAAGTGATTCTGAAGGATTTTATGAAGTACTATGTATCCATGGCAGTGGATGGGACTGATGATGATATGTTGTGGAATGACAGTGAAGGGGAGGGGGATGTTAGGAGTGAGTGTAAGGAAAATGAAGGCACTGACTGTGAAGACGGAAACAATGACACTGATTGGTAAAGGCAGATAGAATCTGACATGTTTTTGTATTAAGTGTATGAAATTAATAGTAAAACACTTTTTCTTTGCAGACATTTTATTTTTTGGGGGTTGTCTTAGATTTGTGTAAATGCATTTTCTCTTGGCAGATGTGTTTTGTTTGGGGGTCATCTTAGCTTAGAATCGTCTTACATTCGGGTAAATACAGTACTTTTGTTGATATGTAATTTGCCTCTTGACATGATGTAATATCCTGGGAGACCTGAATCTTGAACCACACAGTCAAAAATTTTGTATTACACAGAGATAAAGTTAAGTATTTTTCTTTTCTATTTCCACAGGATCTGTTGATGGTGATAACATTGTCACAGCTAGTGAAGACTCAGCTTCAGTTGAATGAAAAGCTTACCCTTCTGACCACATTGTAATCAGTTTATGAATCTGTATTACACACATACCAGCATTTACAAATTGATAAATTTATATGCATTAGTACCCAAGTACTGGTGCCCATGTTTTACCAAATTTATGGTGTGTTATGAATGTTTCAGGAAAAATTAAAGATTGGAACTTAAATATGTATTAGCTAGGATAGCTCAGTCACTGCTGTGATTCACCACAGGCAGGATGACAGGTTGGTTCCTGGCCAGACTTTTGTCTCCTTACTACTGCATCCAGGTTGGATTTGGGTCTTATCCATCCTCCTATTTATTCAGTGCTGGGGGCTCTTTTCCCGGGGGGTAAAATGGGCACAGTATGAAGTTGGCTGTTTGCCTCCATCTAGAGCTGATGTTAAGAATGCTCAGAGCTACACTGCCATGCCCCCATACTTCATCATGTCATGGTGATGAATCAAGTACAAGGACAATAACCTGTGAACAGTACAGAATGAAATATGAGACTTAAGCAAGACTGTTTACTGATTGGTCGCCTTTTTGGAATTTTGGCCAGCCTTTAAGTCTAAAATGATAAGAAACATCTGGCATAAAGGCCATAGAGTGCATTGACTCACCCCTCCTTTGATTGCACTTTTTTTTTTGTGCAAGACAGGACATGTACAAAGTTGTGGATTATGGAGCTTGTAACCAGTTTTATTCTTCAGATTTAGAACAGTTTGCAGGCAGCTGCTTTTAAGAAATTAGGAGTAAAACCACCCTCCTGACAAATTGTTTGTCCATTTGTGTTTTTAAACCTGTAATTACCAGGAAAAATTGGTTGAGATGAACACAAAACGTTTATTTCTCTATGTATTTAATGCACCATGTTCAATGTACATTTTTGGTATCTGTGTGATTGCTGTTTTCAGCCTGTGTTTTGTTTGTGCATCTGTTGCTCGTTAAGTCCTTCAGTACTTCAGTTTTCTTCCTGTTTTCCTCTGGGTTCTGTGTGTATTATTACTCTAGCTCTGTGGAGAATGTTTTGTGACTAGGAAACTGCTTTTGCATGTTGACAGTAAAAATAAAAAGAAGGGATGGTATTGTGATATCCAGTTTCCAGTTTTTAGGTGTGTTTGCATACTCACAAAATGCACCTTTTAGCTTTGTCATGTGTGTGTGTGTTCATGGGTCGCCTCTGCTCGCACTGGATGGATTTTTGTGAAACCTGATATTGGGGACTTCTAAGAAAATCTCTGAAGAAAGTGCCAGATTTAGTTAAAGTGGGACAAAGATATCAGGCTCTTTGTGTGAAGACCTACATACGTTTTACTGTTGCTGGTGACAGAGTTGCTGCAAGCATTGTTGGCATTGACATATAACGCAGCAACACAAAAGGAACACAATGTTGCATTCCCATGGCAAGGTTTTCGATGTAGTAAATCACCATTCTGAAAGGGAAAACAAGTGTGTATAGGAGTTAATTGATAATATATTGGTAGATAAAAATTATATAAAGTAATATTGAGATGAAACGGCTGTCGGTAAAATACGTACCAAGCAAGGTGGTCTGCCATAGCGGTGCAACAGACCACCTTGCTTGGTGCTGTATATGTATATTTACAGTTTTCAATATTTGATGTGTATTTATCATTTGCTGACATACAATACGCTGCTTATGTCTGTGTAATATTGTGGCTCCCTGATGATGGCTACAGTACGTAGCCGAAACATGTAGAAGCGTAAAAATTGCTTTGTGCAGTAGTTGAAGTAAAACTTGAATCTATACTCTATATGCTATTCGTAATCATTTATAACAATTACGGATGAAGGAGTATTCTCCTGTCGGATGAGCTACTGTGCCTGACCAGTAACATAGAAACAACTGAGGTGCCGACATAGATGTGTCACTTCTTGTTCGCCTGAAATTACGGATGGTTTGGCTTAAGCAGTATTAACAACTTGACACGGATATCATAATGCGATAATCAGGGTTGCCAGTACAGCACTCACACCTCCACTTCTGCCTGGACAGTTATTGAGGGTTACGTTCAGCATTACGCGCATACCACATACCAAACAATAGGGTTGCCAACACATCGCTGTCACTTCCACTGTTGCCGTAATGATTATGGTGGGTTTGGACTTATGTTCCTTTAAATATTTCAGCAGTAATTGACATATTAGTTAGTTAATGTCTGTGTAGTGAATAAGTTAGGGGCTGAATGGTCCTGGGTTCCACTTCCAGCAGTGGAAAGGGAGTTTGCTGTTCTCAATCTGGGACCCTCCCAGCTTTCGGTTCAATGGGTACCGGGGTATTTTCCACTGGGATACAGCAGCTGGGATGTGAAGTTGATCATTCAATTGAAGGTAGTGCCGAGGTTAAGAATGAGTGGAGTTATATCGCAACTCCCCGCTTTATGGCGTGCACAAGGACAACTTTACTATCATAGAGCTACTGGCTGTCGTTCGTTGCAAATTGTTTTACACGCTATAAACTGCTTTTTCATTCATTGCACTAACAGAATGTGGGATTTCCTAACCTAATACAGTGTCCAGCCCAACGCGGAACCCACTAATATAATCTAGAAGACCTTTCATGGCCGCGTTGCACCATAGCGACCGACAACTCCGCCCGCCATGCAGTACCAGTCCTGCGGGTCCCACGGGAAGCGGAAAACACGCCGCAAACTGTACGAAACGAACTGCTGGCCAATTTGGTACTTTTTGTTACTTTACACATTTTATGACAGGTGCATTGTAATGTCGAGTTTGTATGCGCTACGCCCGAAGATGGCCGTAAGTACGAAAACATGTAGCGAAGTAAAGTGCATAGTCTAATGGAATATACACAAGTCAGTGTTGTATTAGGTTCGAGAATTCGACATTGATTTGCATAGATGCAAAATCACGCATTCGACAGTTGCTTTCAATGTTGGTAACCCTTACACTTGTGCCTCTCCGCGTTTGGAATGCAGAAAGGACGCGCTTACAGATAGCGTAAGTGACGAAAAGTGCGATTGAATTGTGGGTATGGATGTCGCGTCTGTTATGAAGTAACAGTGTGTGAAAATCTTGGTGCATGTTGTATAGCACCGTCTTCTGTAGGAACACAGTTAAGAACTGACTTAGTAATGCTGGAGTAGTCCGAAAGTATGTTTGGGTAATTTACGTAGGTTGTGTTGCTTTGATAGAAGACTCTCGCCATACTTGAAATACCGTATAGAATTTCAATGTTGGCAACCTGTACATCTGTGCCTTTCCGCGTTTGGAATGCAAAAAGGACGCCATTACAGATTGCGTAAGTTATGAAAAGTGTGGTTGAATTTTGGGTATGGATATTATGTCTGTTACGAAGTGACAGCGTGTGAAAGTATTGATGCATCTTGGATAGTGCCGTCTTTTTGTAGGATCAGAGTTAAGAAGTGACTCAGTAATGCTGGAGTAGTTCGAACGTTTGGGTAATTTACGTGTGTTGTGTGGCTTTGATTAGAAGACTTTCGCCGTACTTGAAATACCTTGAGAATGAAATTCATGCGTGTTGGTAGTATGTTTCACGAGTGCGCGCAGTGTGATAATTTTCAGTGTTACAGTGTTTGGAGTGGTATTTGTGTGTTGTTTCTCTTTTACGAGTGCGTACCGTGCAATAATGTTCAGCGTTGCAGTGTTCGGAGTGGTATTTGTGTGTCGTTCCTCTTTTACCGCGTAATTACTACATTATTGGAATAGCCGATCTTTACATGCGGACGAGCTCGATGATTTAACGTACACGAACGTACCCCAGCCCCTCTTCTGAGTGTTGTATCCTCTACAAAGCCGTGTTAATCATTCTTATTGGCGTGTAAACTTCAGAAGTGTTCGGCCTACTAGGCATGTAAATTTGCAGCAGCAGCATTACGTAAAGACGTGTGATTAATTCCGTTACCAGCCCGTATTCACGATCCTAACCTCCGCCTCGCTCATTGTGGACAGTAGTCTTTTTGCCATTACGCCCGTAAATCTGTGCATCAAACCGTGAAGTAAACGTTCGACTGTATCAGCGGAGTGCATTATTCGCGACGGTAAAATTCGGCGACTGTCATCAAACATCGCTACAACGCATCGCCAAGATGACCTGTACCGTTCAATCTGAGGTCAGTGATAACACATTTCTAGTTACTTAGATCTGTTTGTATTATTATGCTATTTTATACGCTGATTCCGTAGAGGTAAAAAAGGTACTTTGTCTTCGTCAGCGCCATAAATGCGTATTGATGGATAAGAGGTATATCTCCATTCGTTCTTAACGTCGGTGCTAGATGGGCGTGAGTGGTCAACTTCACGCCCTGGCCGCTTTACGCTCAAGAAAGGACCCCAATTCCCATTGAATAGAAGGCTGGGTGGGCCCCGTGTCCGGTCTGGTTGTTTTGGAGAAGAGAAAAATTTCTTGCATTTCCAGGATTCGAAACCCCGAACTATCTTCTCCTTAGTTGTCGCTATAGTTGTAATTGTTAACTTACAACATTGAATCTACAAGACTGGTATGTAGGCTGTTTTTATGATGTGTTGGCGTACCATATTTCACCCAACGTGGTTCACTGGTGTATTATTTCCGTCAAACTGAAAGGTAAAATATCTTTCGTCACAGTTTCCGTCTTTTCATTTGGTAGTCTACAAACTGCTACGTTTACCGAAGGTGCATGTACTTCCAGGTCTAATAGAGTACGCGTTTTCAGGGCCTAAACAAAGTGGTGTGATATCGCTACAACCTCAGAAGTTTTCACGTTGGATATGTTCTGCATTGTAGCAAATTCAAAGGCACCACGCTGGGATGTCCTGCAAGCCAGCTGTCGTGAAAGTAGGTGAATATTAAAAATTGAAATGTTGGGCCCCTGGCACATGCACAGACAGAATGGTGGTAACAAAAGTCTGCTTTTCAGTTAATAT
The DNA here is from genome assembly GCA_013340265.1 of Coptotermes formosanus. Lineage (NCBI taxonomy): Eukaryota > Metazoa > Arthropoda > Insecta > Blattodea > Rhinotermitidae > Coptotermes > Coptotermes formosanus. Next base: position 1,491,928 of record BLKM01012201.1, on the reverse strand, counting down.
GACGGAAGGTGTTTTAAAATTTAATCATATATGTGTCCCGGATTAAGATGAGCTTTCCGAGTGAGGAGGACAGCACCTCCTTTGTGATTTCTTGCCGCTCCAGGCAAGCATATATTTGCCCCCACCTCGTCTCGGTTTAACTCACACTTATATGTACCTTGCACCATTTTTTGAAAGTAAAAAATTTAGAATGTAGTGAAACAGAATATTTTTGCTAAGAAACCGATGGCGGAAGTTCCGCGCTTGGAAATGTGCCGCCCCAGGAACTTACTTGCTCTGCTGGTGCGTCCAGCCATAGACGAGGAGTAGTGTGTAAATGTAAGCGTAAAAAACCCATTTCTTTATAGGTGGGTACTCATATTATGCTGTGAAGAGTTTATCGGACACGCATAACTGTGTAGTGGCTGTCTAGATATGTTGGTGGGTTTTGCTGACTTAGAGTGCAAAAACTTTAAAACAAAATTCTAAGAAAGTGTTTGGAAAAGGGAAATAATTCCAAAACAGGATGGTTGGTGATTTATACTCGCATAAATTTGCTACGTATTAGGTAGGTTAATGGAGGCTGATCGAAAAGGTAACTCGAATATGGAAGCCAGTGAAATGCAAGTGCAAATTTAATGGGGGAGACTTACTGGAAAGAAGTTATTAGGAAGAAAAATACGGAGGTAGGAGGATACTGTTGAAAGTAATTTAAATTTAGTAAGATAGAGTTTGTTACTATGAATTTTAAAATGTTCAAGATATGATCCAGTGCGGCCTTTTGTGTTTGTTTGGAAGGACCTACGCGTTTTAATATCAAGAGTGAAAATCACGTACGTTTTGTTGAAATCATAGAAATACTCGTATTCAAGCAGGGGTGATGTAGGTATTTTATGTTCTTATCATGCGGCTGTACTGAGGAGTGAGCAAATTGCTGCTGCTTCTGAAGTAGGCCTATATTTCAGAATAGGAATTCGATATTTCACGTTTGAATGTGTAGCTTGTGCCAATTACTTGAAATAGATTCAGTATATTAAACGCGCGTGATATATGTTACTTTTACAGCCGTTTTGAATACGTAGCACATGAGATTATTTAGAACTCCATTGGCAAGAGCAGTGTTCAGTGTTATAATCATGGCCTTAGTTCCTCGAAGCATGGATTTCCCATAATGATATGTCGACCATTTGTTCTCATCTATTCATGTAGAACATTCAGTGAACATGATCTTAGGCACACTGGATACAGCCTATATCCAAATTTCGTAACGTTGGACAATTTTGAGATTGATATATATAATGAATACATACTTTACTTTCAAGATTACTGTCTTCTGGGATGTAACGCAGCGCGGTTTGGGAGATGGGTGCCGATGTTTCGTAGGAACCCGTCGTTTCCATCTGGAGTATGGAAGAGGCAATGCGTCGCGACCGTATATGACTGACCGGCTGTGTGTCTAACTGGCTGGTAGAATAGCTGACTGAATAAATGGTATAGTCACGCCTCAAAACTCAATAGTTAATGGACTTTTCAACGCGTTCTCTGCTCTTAAGGATGAATACCTAAGTACTCATACGCTAGAAACGGCTAGGAAGTGCGAATGGGTTAGTGACACTCATACGTTAGCATTATCTGAATGAAACAGGATCCGTAGTGGTTTATCCTTTCTCTGTCTGCCCCTTCCCCATTTGTGTGTTTTGTTCATCTTCTCTGTGTCTTATCCCTGTCTGCTGCGTTCCTTCTGTCATCCCCCAGGGTCCTCTGATCGAGCGGTTGGAGCAGAGAGGATTGGGACAGAAAAGTATCTTCGCTCTGACCTTCCCACCTTGACTACTCTCATGGCAGTAGATCGGCAGGTGGGGGAACGATATCTGCTGGTAAGCAAAGTTGCAGCTGCGGTTCTGCGTATCGAATTTCAGAGAGTTGCACACGGTGCTATCTCTGCATAATAAAGTAGGATATAACTCTGTCAGTGCAATGACTGGCAACGGATTTCCATTCCCGACGGGAGCATTGATCCTTCTCTTGGCTGTCACGTCAAGCTCGACTCTTAGGCCCGCCCACCCTCCTAACCAAAATACTCCGGGCCCTGGTCCCATGCAGGAAAAGCGGCCGGAACGTTAAGATGATCATTCTTTTCTCGTGTAATGACAAGGTTAAAAATTCGTGAAGGTAGCCTCCACTGCTCCGTGTGCCTTCATCAGTACCATCAGCTTGCCACACAGGTTTCATAATAGTTTCTCACGTTTGTTATACGCAGTAGTCTTAGATAGTGACGGCATCGTTAACTGCATAAATACACGCTTAAAGAAGGGAATTCTGAGAGTTGTTCTCCTGTTTTATTTCGGGCCAGTTATCTCCACCAATCACATTCCAAAATTCCAAGGTTCAGAAGTGCGGCTAGATTAACAAACTCATGTTAGAGAGTTATCTTGCAGACGCTAGTAAACTAAGTTAAGATGATACAAGAAAGATAATGTTATGGAATGTAGAATACGGTTTTGAAAATGTGGGGAAGGACGTCGCTAGTATTATGCAAAGATCTGAAGCTTAGATGGGCTAGGGAATATAGCTCCAGCATTTCCACTGGACACATATTTTCGGGGTCAGCAAAAGCTCCATCCATTTCACTTTTGGTTGTGTTAGAGTGTTTGAGAACGGGGTGCTGAGGACGCCGTCTGGACCTAAAAGAAAGGAAGTAAAAGGAGGGTGGAGAAAATTTTATAACGAGGAGCTGCATGATTTGTACTCTCGCCAGAGAAGTATTAGGATGATCAAATCAAGGGAAAGGGGGGGGGGGGGGGGGCGTATAGCGAGCGTGTGAGAGAATCGGATACATGGTTTTTCTGGGAAAACTTGAAGGAAGGAACGAACCACTTTAAGGATATTGGTGCCCATGGGACGATATTATTAAAATGGATCGTAAGAAAGAGGCTGGGATTGTGCGGATTGGATTCATGTAACTCAGAATAGGCACCAATGACTGACACTTGTGAAAACGATAATGAATATATGGGTTGCATAAAACCTGGGAAATTTGTTGACTAATTGGCGTTAGTTGGAAAAATTAACTGTACACGTTGACGCTACTGAGGTGACTAAAAGTAGTCGCAGGAAAGGTGGGACTGACAACGAAAGGGGTTTCTGCCTTAGGGCCTTCCCTCGTGACTCCCGCTGCCAAGTCCCTCTGGACGAAGCGTAGCAGCTGTGTGGGTGTGTGGAGGGGGTGTATCCGTTAAATTTAATTTTTGGCCGCAGTGTGGTCAGGCCTCTTATTTTGTTAGTTTCTTGGATAAACAAAACTTGGTATATGAACCATGCTTTCAGAATTCTTGTTCGTATTTCTACTACATCGATATTGTTAACTGCACCGTTGCAAGTGCCAGCTTATTGTTACTAGATAGCGTGCGTGTGCACATTTCTCATTCAATCTGTGTCCATGAACATGCGGAACTGGCCCCAGCTGGGAAAGATGGAATTGATCTGTTACAGTAACAACCACAATCTGATTCGCCGCGGCTCTGTTTTGTAAGTGGACACTCTTGCAGCTCTTCTGGTTGTATTAATGTGCGCTCATACTTATGAAAATTAAGGTTTTTTTTTGGATGATCAGGATGGATTGAAGTGAGTCACATGCACGTATGTGAAAATGCGTCGGCATTAGAAATTTGTAGACTTGCGTATACATCTTTTGAGGGGCTGCCAAGAAGATTGAATGCATTAACCCTACTGAAGCTTGAGATTCATATAAATAAGGTTTTAAATGCAGTTTCTTCCTCACTGAAAAAAAACGAAGTATCCATTACAAGTGCCAATCCCTGTTGCTACGGAATAATCGCTGTCAGTTTTGAGAAACGTACAAGCAGGTGGTACGTATGGCAGTCTCTCTCAGGTGAAGGGATAAGACGCAGGTCCCACAGTTGATTTCATATTTTATAAGATCATAATTTTTGGAAACCATCGATTGTAGCTCATTTTAAAGGGAGGTTGCTTAACCGAAACAAGCAGAAATTAAATTTTCAGAACTTTTTTTTTGTGTATGTTGCAATGGTTTCTGTGCTGAAATATACAGGGAAAGGGACAATCACCACCACCAGTTTTGCCTTTGTCATCCGTACTCCTAACTCTACAAGCCACATACCATTTTTTTGACGGGGTTGTCTAACCCGAGTAGACACATTCACCTTTCTAAAGTGCTTTATAATGAATCTGCAGACATTTTTGGTCCGAGGTATTTTGTAGTAGGTGACGTACATGACGCTGTGGTGACCTAGTGGTGGCCATAACAAATGGTGCGCATATTAGGGGCATGTGGTTCATGTGATATCTGATTGTTAAATATTGCAGACGTTTGTACGCGCACGTTTGAGAAACTGGTGGAAGAATATCTTCTGTCGAGAGGGGAAATAATACGTACTACTGCGACTGCGTTGTGAAGTGGAATAATTATAGTGATACGTTTGGAAAGACGGCGGTTACGTTAGAAGTGACGTTCCGTGTAACTGTTCAGTGAGCATCAGCGCATATGTGTGGTAAGCCTTGTGGAGAAGTTTTGTCAAACCTTTGAAGACTAAAATTAAACATATATTATAGAGATTAAATTCATACGTCAGAGAGAATAACGTGCTTCCTTGAGAAGGCAGTTTTTTTACGCTGCATGGGGAGATAATATTTGTTACCTGAAGAATCACACAGAACATGTAAACACATTACGAACAAAATGTAAACATTTTAGTGTTAACTCTGGCGGTATGTATACTAAACAATAGGCTTTAAAGGTTGAGGTTTTTGAGAATAAGGTGCCGGGGAAATATTTGGTCCTAAGGGGGGAGAGGTAACTGGGGACTGAAAGAGACTGCACGATGAGGATCTTCATGACTTTTAGGCCTCATCAAATATTAGTTGGGTGATTAAATCAAGAAGAATGAGATGGGCTGGGCGTGCCACATGTGGGGAAGAGGAGAGGTGCGTAGATGTTTTGGTGGCGAAACCTGTGGGAAACAGACGGGAGTGGATGGAATTATAACACGGATTAAAATGATCTTCAAGAAATAGGTTGGGCGACGTGGACTGGATTGATCTGGCTGAGGATAGGGGTAAGTGGCAGTTCGTGTAAACAGTAATGAACCGTCGGGTTCCATACAATGTGGAGAATTGCTTGACTAGGTGAGGAAGTATTAGCTTCCCAAGGAGTCTGCTGATTGTAGTTAGTTAGTTAGTTAGTTAGTTAGTTAGTTAGTTAGTTAGTTAGTTAGTTACCAGGCTTTAAAGGGATAACACACATGAAGTTACGCGGAAGTGTAATACACCGATATAACTCCCCCCAGAATAATTTACGTCTTATATAGTCTCGATCTCTAGACATCGTATGAGCCTGAGGCATAACCCGTGACAGAAGAAGGCCCAAAGGCCTGATCTGACCTCAACATTTTAAATTTATTTGTTTTTGGTCCTTTGCCAGATCTTTCTGTCAATAGCTCAGACTAAGTAGCGTCGAATACTGGGATAGCGGATGAATGATGAATTGGAAGGAATGTGGAAGGAGGAGAACCAAGAAGAACGACAGGCAGGGTTCGGGACCGATATCGAGACCGGTATAAGAACCGGACACCTCCAGAATGCAAGTCAGAGATGTTACCGAGTGAGCGGGCTTAAATGGTGCACATCTGGGCGCTAAGACTGCAGGAACATCCCATTTCCCATTATAACTCTGTGTTTTGTGCTGGCACGTACATTGCAAATATGATTTAGTCGAATGATTGACGAAATGAAAATCACACTTTTGGGTTGTATTCTTTTTGTCGAGTGAAAGTTATTATTACTCAGAGCCATATATTTATGTACCCGTAATTTACCTCTATATAAAAATTGGCTATAGTAAATATATACTTGCAGTTTTAGATCGATAAAGATGCTGAAAGATGCATGGCACGTAACGCTTGCGTAAACTGGTGACGTGTCCTGCCAGCCAAAGTAATTGCCTACTAATGATTCACAGCCATTGTTCATTTCGTGTGTGTGTGTGTATGTGTATAAACCTGGCCTTTAATTGTGTTTACGACGGAGTCAGATGCTTTTAAATAGAATAGTTTTTTTTCTCTGCAGCTGTTGTTATGAAGAACAATTAAAATTCAGAATCGGAAATTGAGAGAGAACTGCTAGTCGTTGTTTAATCAATATTACGCAATTTCAGCGAAAGCTGCGCTGATAAATAAACACGTATAACCATTCAAAATATTTGTTTATAATCTACATTCGTAGCTCTTTCAGAATTGAAGTCAGGCAAGTGACAGTAGAGCACAGATATGTGACGTTTGGAAGTAGTCTGCCTTGCTGAATCCACATTCGAAAGAGTGATGCATGAAGACTACAGTGCCAGTTCACGCATATTACAGACAGTTACGGCGGTTACTCATTTAAATAGGTTCAGTTCATCAATGGTTAATATTTGGGCCTGAAAGAGAGGGTACAGAAAATTGCTTGATGTGGGGCTTCGCGATTGTACTCTTTACACGATAATCGTATTATTAGGACGATAAGTGGAAAAAGGAGCAGATAGTTAGGACATACAGCGTGAACGAGAAGACGAGAAAAAGAATGCATTTCTAGTCCGGATACCTGAACGGAAGAGAGAACGTGGTAGGTCTGTCACAAATACGAGGCGGTCTAGTGTTCTGGGTTTGGACACTGTGTAGCCTGAGAAGTTGATACGAATGTTTCGGTGGAATATGCTGCCTTGTTCTTCACTTATATCCTAAGGATAGCTGTAGCGTATTCATTTGACACGCTGATAACCACATACGTGGCAGGAAAGTGTTATAGCTCGGAAGTCTGCATATGTATTTTACTCTGCATTTGACGTTAAATTTGATGGTTACGCCTTATTTAATGTGACAGTTTTTCAGAATAAATGTTTGTTGGGCTTAAAAAATTCTTGTGGGTGACACAGAGTTCTGGTCTGAAAACTTTTTGGGAAACATAGGCTTTGTACGAAAAAAGAGATGGTAGCATTGAGATGGATTTTATGAAAGTAATTTGTTAGGTTCGGAGGTAAGTGAGCTGGCTTAGGGCGACATTAAATTGCAGGGTTTGATACTAGCAATATTGTATCTTCGGGGTCTGCTACAGTAGTGTTAGCTCTGTGTTCAGTGCGAATATCAATTTTTGTCCGATTCAGCAAATACCACGCTAAATGTATCGCCCGAAGTCTGAGAAAGCACCAGAGGCTGAAGAGGGAAACAGAAAGCCGTCTTACCTAGGATTAAGCGCTGACTGTAGATTCTAAATTCTCCGGGTTTCACTAATTAAAGACTTGAAGGTTACTTTCATGTAAATAATAAAAATTGATATTCTCTTTGACGATAAGTATATTGAGGCTCAATTACAAAGACCGATTTTTAATTTTTTTGGGAAATAATCGGTGCTTATTTCGAGACTCATGTGAAATACATAAATGCAATGTGTGCGGAAAATAAATGTTATTTAAGGTTTACATGCAGTGAGCACTGTGATTAAAAGGATTAAAACAGTGGCTGCAAGCCACAAACCTCAAATCTGTGTTATGATAAGAGGCTTAACTAACTAACACGTTTATTTATTTTTATATAATGACGCTGTCAGGCTCAGACTATAACACAACACCGAATGATAGCGTCATTAGTGAATAATGAATTGAAAGTACTGTGAAAGCAAGCGGTCCTAGCCTAATTTGAGTTGCTATCCCGCCATTTGCCTGGAAGAACCGATAAAATCACAAAAATCACAGTCAAGGTAGCTTTCTTTCTGTATGGCTGGACAGAGATTTCTTCCTGGCATGAAGCAGGAGCGCTAGGCATTCGACCGCGAGCTTCGGCGACTAGAATGATGGACATACTGGAGTTTAACTAATGTACCAACTGATGTAATATTAAACAGCTCTGCATTTCACCGGTACAGTGTGTTTGTATGTTTACTGTGATTCTCACGACAAACAGCAATGTTTTCTTAGACGGGAGTATTTGATTGGATTTTATTATGGAAAGGGTTTGCGTTTTCTGTGGGTCACGTACCGAGGGTTTATAATTGATTAACCGAGCGACCGTTCAACCAAACAACCAACCGAGCGAACGACCACCTAACAAGGTAATACTATGGAGCAGAATCCTTCACAAACTAATAGTCTGTCAGCTAGTCAGTAATTTCCTCCACCGTTTATGGGAACCGTAAGTTCATTGCCGTGTTTACGGCAGCCCTTCGCTGGTCCCTAACCTGAGGAAAGTGAGTCGTGTCTGTTTTAAGATTCATTTTAATGTAGGCTGTCGACACATCTGAACGTACGTGTTTCAAGTGGTCTCTTCCCTTCACGTTTCCCCACACAAACTCTACACTGATTTCTTTTTCCTCCCATACAGAATTTTGTGTAGTGTGTAATCTGGAAGATTGCTAGTCTTCGAAGGTTTAATCACATTTCGCACGGCCACAGTTTGACGGTAAACTGCACAAAACAGGACGAAAAAGACTGGCATGCAATATTGTCACAAACTTGCATTTTAAGCGTGAGTTGTTATTTTGTTCGTGAACCGTAGATTACACTGAAAGTTACATTCTTCAGTAGACGTGAATTGCCAGTGAAAATACGTGCCTAACTGAGTGGCACAATTAATAATTACGCATTGACCTGGAAATGCAATACAGTTAGTAATCAGTTTTTAAATGCGATTCACATAGCGCGGCATACTGCCTGCGTTAAGAGTGAGTTCGGATATACCTTCTTTCCGTCTCTCGCTCTCTCTCTCCGTCTCTCTCTCTCTTTTTTTGCGCAGAAGCACAGGTTCGGTCCCAGGCCAGGTGGCCAAATGGCAGGGTGTACATTTTTCCGCGGAATTTTGGTCTTTCTTCTGTCCTTATCATTCTACCAATGCACTATAAATAATCATTAATTCATTCGTCAGCGACGCTGTGCAGTCTTAGCTGTTGTAAGTGTCCTTAAACAAAACACGTGGGTCCATCTCCCTCCCCCCATAGACCCCATTATGCGATGCTTTGCTACAGGTAGACCTACGATTTCATTTAAGGAGACATATGCGCATTTTATGCGGTGTGATATTTTTATGAGTTTTTTGTCTATAGCCAATAAAATGAAAGTATTATGAAAACGCCGTGTAGGTCTGCAGGTCTCATCTATCAAAATATCCGGGCCTTTGAATTGTATTTGGCGCTCTACCCTAACAGTTCAGTTCGTATTTGCTCAGTGTAATCCATATGTTACAGTCATCTGAAACCGATCTTTATTAGTTTTATAGACAATCAGTACAAAAATGTGGCATAAAATGTAGGCCTATTAAATCTGGGACCTTTGTTAAAGTGTTCTTACACGCGGAACTAATATGTTTATATGGTGAGTATTTAATGAAGTATGATTATTGTAAAAGTTCTTTCTGATTCAGTGCAGTGAATCTGTGATAAGATTAGCTGTGCAGTATTAGACTTATGTCTGCAATGCATTAAGAGCACCAGTGGAATAACTTGTGCAGCATAATGGGAGATATATTGGAAAAATATGCCTGTATCTTTCCAATTTGCCGGGCTGCTAGCAATGAAAAGTTGCAGGCATGCTCCTGTTAGCTTTGTCACATTTGTTCGCCTGTGCACATGTAACAACTAGTGAAACACTGGAAGCATTTTCATAACATGCGATATGAGAGCGTTTTGCTAAAAGTTCTCCACATATCAAAATTTTATTAAAACCGGACAAAAATGAAGAATACTTTTCGTGAAGGCTTTGACGAGTTTCTGCACTTATCTGAGCTTTACTCACTAAACAAGCCACAGTTTATCGAAACGAAAACTTTGCTGTCACAAGTTGCCGAGAAAAGCAAAGTACGTATTTTATCTTATATTTCTTCTGTGTATGTCTTGCATGTTTGGAGATAATTAAACAACGAATCAGTGAAGGCCCTGTATTTCATACGCTATATTCACCAATAACCGATGGTCTTTCGTACGCCTGCGAAAATTACAAAGCATCTTATTGTCAAAAATACTTAAATGATGCTTCCTCCTACTTGAATTTATAGATCTACATGCTTGTGAATTCAGATTTAATTAAAATGTAATTGAATGTTCTGCTACAACTGTTACTTTTATTAGAATTTACAGTCGTTATTTCCTTTCAAGAAAGTAATCATAGCGGAACGAAGGCGCCAGAATTATTACGCTATGCATACATTTAGTAACTTTAGTTGAGAAATGTGATCAGACATTGTTACTGTGTACGTAAGAGTTATGATAAACAATTACTGACCACAATAAATTAATTAGAACAATTTTAGTGTAGTACTATCTGAATTAATTTGAAATTTGTTTAGTAACTTTGGATGTGAAACATGCGGGTAGCACAGGCGGACAAAACTTCTCAGTTGTAAACTCCTGTTTTAAACTTCGTGCAGAGGACGGGTATTCAGATGGAAAGATAGACTCAGATGCGGGATATTTTCTTACTTTTTGCCATGACAGCAGTCGCGGCGAGAGGAGCAATAAATAATAGCAACTTGACACTAAGGGCGGCTGGTTATTGATCCGATGTCCTGGAGTAATACGTTAAATAAAATACCCTGACCTAAGAGATTGTCAAACAAAGATTTATCGTTTTGAAGATTTACTGTACAGGTGGCATCCAGGTGCCCCGGGGTCTGGTGTGAATTGATTGTTTGTTTAGCGAATGCGTCGGAGATTATCTTAGATTGGCTTTCTCTCTGGGAGGGATGCGTGAATGCTTTCCAATTATATATCATCGCGTGACAGAACATTGCACGATTGGAGCTGCAGGAAGAACAAATGGTGTTAGTTGTGAGGTAGTGACATTATTCTCATAACCCATATACACGTATAACTACCAAACATAAACACATTTGGATACGGCATCATGTGACAGAATGACTGACGAATTTACGGACGGACGGACGGACGGACAGACCGACCGACCCACCAGCCAACGAAACAATCAACGAATCACCCAGCCAAAGAACCATCCAACCAACCAGCCAGCCAGCCAGCCAGCCAGCCAGCCACATGTGACTAAGTAACAGCTGCTCAGCCAGCCAGTCAGCCATCTTTGGCTGGCCGAACCTCGTACCAATCGACCGACTGACCCACCCACCGACCAACCGACCTACTCCATGGAACGGCGTTCATCTTGAGAAGCGAATAGTCTGTTATTTCCCGCATTTTGTGGAGCTCGCATTCTCAGTATCGTTTTCACAAGAGCTCGCCGCTGGACGCCATCCTTAGCACGACAAATCCAGTCCAAATATTCCAATCTTGTATCTTTAAAATATATTTTAACATTATTATCGCATTTGTGATCGTGAAACCTCAATAATGGGGAGGCCCTGACCCGCTGGGGTTGTTGCGCCTTTGGAAAAAAAGTTCTCCCAGCTATGCCTAGGTATTGGAAGAGATTCATTTTCAGGCTTTCCCACTAAAATTATGTACCAGTTTTTCTTTTCTCCCTAGCATGACGCACGTGTCGCCCGTCTCACATTCCTTCATTTACTCATCCTGTCATGCGTGGAGTACAAATCGCGAAGCCAGTGACTTAGTTTGTTAAGCCTCATTTTCCTTCCATTCCCCAACGTGTTGTTTTCAAACACCGTCATTCTATGTTCCTTCCCTAATGCGACAGACCGTGTCAAGGCCCATGAAAAAGAAGTCAAAATGATGATTTTATATTTTCAAGTCTTCACAATTATTGGAAGATAAAGAATCAAAACTGAATGACATCAAGCGAATTAAATCCGTCATAATTTTTCTGTAAGTTCATCACCTGTAATTTATTTTTTGTCCATTAGTAAAGTATTTGGCTCTGACTCACTCAGTAATTTGTTGAGAGACCGTGCTGTTTGAAATGGTGTTATATTACTTCAGATGCGTCATATTTTATGACCAAGTTTATGCAAAACTTTAGAAATATTAGACCTGTTATCAGCAAGGAGATTTTTCAGCTTTCCTAATTTTTGTTCCGTCTTGGTGAGAGGAACCTTTTTCCTACACACAAATTAAGAGAGACGTCTAGTATTGTAATTAAGAGACGGGATAGAGTTTATTAAATTCAATTATATAATTGTAGTCAATTTTTTCGATGTTTAATTATGTTCCTGCCCTTATTTCGATATTAATTTTTAGTTGAACTTTCTTTTTACTGTCACATGCATTAGCATGAGTGAGCCGACTCAGCAAAATGTGCTTAGAAGGATGTGAAATGTAAAACAGAAATGGTACGGTAGATAAGGGACTGTAAAGAGCATTACAAGGGGAGAAAAGCCGAGAGCGCAGGAGTTAAAGTGTGTACGTATAATAAAATGAAAACCCAAGATCCATTGAACTGGAAAGTAAGATGAGGAGGAAGTAGAGTGGACATTAAATTGTACTGGAACGAAGGGCTGATTTTTTATGATATTATTTGGAGACGCAGAATATATCAGTACAGGATTTGAAGCTGTCATGGAGGCTGAAGTCAACTTATTCACCTTCTTCGATTTGTTTTGTGGAAAGGGAGATTGTGTCCAAGTTTCGAAGGTCTTTCGAGGGGCAGCATCAAACCCCGAGTGTGCACGCGGCGACGGTGTATGAAATGGTGGACACTAACTTCCTTTTCACACGGCCCATCACCCCAGAAGACTTTATTTCAGAAGCTGTCACACGAAAACGGAACTTTCTGCTTGTCAGTTTTCGAATATTGATAAGAATTGGTGAATAATTCGCAGCCCTACCTAAATACCTATGCCTGAAAAGTATGAATGTAAAATTAAGTTCTCTTAACATATCATTAGTTACTGAAATGAAAGCCAGTCTAACATTAAAGTCGTTGGGTCTTTACATAGCAGGAGCCCGTAATCTCATTAATATCAACCCTTGTGAGAATCGCAGCTTTCTCGCAAATCGTATGTGGCTTTGAGCACGAAAATAACATTACGTCGTTTGAGGGAATATCCGAATAAGTGTAGGTACTGCCAATTTCGAACAGTGGAGGTTTTCGGTGTTCGGAGAGTATTAACGAAAGTTGAAAGGTAAACTTGTATAGAACACCTGTTATTTGCTTATGAGGTTGTAGATTATGTGACACTGAATCACTAACCGATTCGTTAGCTGCTATAAAAACCTACTTACAACCGAAAGATTATCTAGCGAACTAACTAATTTACTGCCTAGTCGCTGTTACGCCTTCTTAACACTGTCAGTGTCCACTCGTTTCAAGGCGTCCAAATGTTTTGACACCTAAATTCAAGAATTTAAAATCACGAACAGGTAACAGAAAAAAGGACTGTGTAGAGGATTGTGACACACGCTGCATTTCTTATAGGGAAAAATAAAAATTGTATGAATGTAGAGGTTTTCGGTTTGTGCCCACTCGTCATTCTGTTAAAGGTAGGTGTGAGGCCAAATAAAGTGTTGAGAAGTGAGGAATATTCCTTGTGATGGGAAGTGGATTGTTTTGAATATGTAGCGGATGAAGAAGTTGAGCGCTTACCGTGTTGCGATAACGGTCATATATAACAATCCACTTTATGCCTCACATTATGCAAACTGCATTTTTACCAAAATGATTAATTAGTCTGAAGAAAGACGTAAATTCTCGTGCACGGAGTGGGAAGAATACAAGATTTTGAATGTTGAAAGTGATGGTACATGTGTAAACACCGCGCCTTAAATAGTTGAAATATTCTCAGCAGTTTACTTGAAATGAAGTTTAAGCTTTTCTTTCCATAAACTTACTATGCAACATGGTTTATCCAAACTACAGAAACAGGGAAAATCTGTAAAATAATACAACCAACGTAACACTAGAAAGAATATTGAGTTTGAAAATACGTGAGTGTGTTATTTTAAAAGCGTTCAAAATAGGCCTAATTCTAAGAATCTTCTAATACTAGTACAGTTTACATAATTACTAAAGGCGCCTTCCGTAAAGTATATTTTCATTTCCATATTAACAAGAAATTTTGAAGACAGTAGAATGCGATTCCGGAGACACCGTAACAAGAGAGGCGCTACTGCAATATATTTCTAATTTTTGTCATCTGTGATGTTAGGAATTAGGGCGGTTCCACATTTCCTCTTGTTAACGCTCAAGATGAAATCAGTGGCGAAGAAAGTCTGTTAGACGTAAGGGTATTTCTCAGATATAGAGAGCAGTGCACCAGTCATAGCTGACTGAATGGCTTCATACAGCAGAGCTTTCCATGTGAAGCTGATAGTTGCGGATTTAGTCATGAAATTTATTTTTAGGCGTTTTCGCATCGCCGCTAAAAGGGCCTGTTTTCTTCGTCATATCCGTTTGTCATTTGTCTGTCTGCACGTTCTTCTGTATTTCCGTCCGCATCTATGAGCGCGGTTCCCACTGGACGGATTTCCATGAAATTTGATTTCCTTCTCCTGGCATTACAGCCTTATGTGGACCTCAGCATCTTCCAAAATTGTTATCCGGTTTTTGCAATTTTAGAAGCTTCTCAACAGAACATATTTGGGGTGGGGTTGTCAGCCCCACGCCCAGGCCCCAACCTGGAAGACCAGAGTATCCCGATTTGTCTGGGTCATCACCTTTGACCACCCTGGCATGGGAGGGCCTACCAGTAGTTACGCTACCGTAAGCAAGGCTGTCAGGATCGTTTGACGACTGAAGTCCCACCACCACGTCAAAGTAGGGACGCCTTCGGGGAGAAAGTCGAGTTTTCCAACCGAAGGGAAAAGTAAAAGTTGATATTGGAGATGTTTATGAAAATCTGTCCAGAAATTCCATATCTGGTTAAAATCGGGCGCTTTATGTGGCGACATAAATACGTTTTATTGCTGTTGGCGACATTGAATCACCATAAAAGTGCTCTTGAGGAGTGAAATGGCATCAGGTTGTTACGATAGCCGAGGAGGTATAAAAGTTACGCGAACGCGTCACGTTGTTACGTTATACGTAGGGCTTACATTGCTTGGCATGTTTCTGTTAACCGAAGGCTCGTTAGTGTGCGTACCCCAGCCCGCCACTGGACTCTACCCCGAGCCAGATGAATCCATTGCACAATCTCATACCTGATTTTTTATGATAGGCTTTAATACTGTTATCTCATCTGCGCTTAGATCTCCTACATAGTGTCTTGTCTTTAGGTTCTTACGGAGTTCTCATCTTCCACTTTCACACTCAGACGACGATATTCATATTTATGTGTATGTGAGTATACATATTTGAAAGAGGCAAATTATTGTAAGATTAGGCCTAACCCTTTAAAGCACAGTGGTTATTGCACGTAGGACGTACATATCATCATAAACGCTGCATTTTGCCATCGGCGTGGATTGACAGTTGTTTTAATGATTCTTGGATGGGTTTGCCATTCAGCACAATTGTAGTCTTTATTGATGACAGCTTGGGAAGCTAGAATCCCGTTTTTGCATTGATGTTTCCATGTTACTTAGTAAATATGTATGTAAAATAAGAATCAGGTGTAATGTTGCTGTAAGTGGTGGCTAAAATACACAAGAAGAGCATCAGTTTGTTTTATCCTCAAGACAAACGTAGTGGCGGAGAGAGGGAATGATTCATTGGAAAGCACAGTTTAGCAGAATTTACTCCTCCTCCCCGCAACCCTTTCTTCATCTCCCGTGCTTAACGTGAAGACAGGAAGGGCTGGTTCTTCGAAGACGTTAATCGCCTATTGCCGTGAATTTCTCTGCGCCTTCGGTCTTTTGCTTCTGCGCGGACTTCTAAATAAACATTTAATGGAGCTCAATAAAACTTGATCCCATTTTTAGCATGAGACATTTTAAACTAAAATTCTTGCCTGGGAGCTGTCCGTGTCCTTTGGCCTTCTGCTGTGAGAAGGAGAAAAACCCTCCATTATAGTCCGTGGTAACATAGTTTTCATTTTTTAGAGCATTAGGCCTATTTCTGTGTGCCTCAGTCTTCAGTAAGCGTAAAAAAGATAGGGCCATCGTAGAAACTCAGAAAAGCTTCGGTTTTAAACTTAAAATTCGACAAACGTTATGTTAACTTTGGGTTTCATTTACACTCGCGCACACGAAACTGCATTTTCTGTTGCACTGTGCCCAACTTATGGCACAGGGAAGAGATCTCGATTGATTTTGAGTGAGTATCAGAGATCTGCTAGACTACAAGGTGTTAGAAGATCCTTCTTTCCCCTAAAATTACATGCTGCATGTTATTTCGAAATGTTGCTACCTGTGGTGCAAGAACACAAGATGACAGTCTGATCCTGATTTTGCGCCGTAGTGACGGACACAAAAGGTTCCTCAGGAACGATGGCGGTGGCCTAAGCACACTATCTCATTTTAATAATCCAGAGACTTCCTTCTAAATGGCAATTTTTAGGCGTTTTCGCATAGTCTCGAAAAGCGTCTGTAAGCTTAGTCGTGTACGTCCGCCTGTCCTCTGCTCTGCGCGGCCCCCCCCGCCCACTGGAAGAATTTGCGTGAACTTTGACATTTGGGGCTTTTATGAAATTCTATTGAGAAAAACTAAATTCGGTGGAAATTGGACAAAAATATCGGACGCTGTACATGAAGACCTAAGTATGTTTCATTGTTGCCGGCGACATTAAATCGCCATAAGGGCTCTCTCTTTGATTAACCCTTTAAAGACGAAGCGTATCTGTTTTATATAAGGACTCAGGGCGTACCGCGCTGTAAACACTCTCTACTTCGGTTATAAAAACCAGTCTCTTAATGTTTTATAAGGCAAAAGTTGCTGTTTGTTCTGAGATCCGTACAAAACACATAAACGCAATGTGGGCACCACGTAGAATTCTTTAATGTTAAACCTGGTCGTATGTAAAGTTACCGCTAGGCTTTTAAAGGTTAAAATGGCATCAGGCTGTTGCGATAGCTTAGGACGTGTAAACATTACGCGAAGGTGCCAGAATGTTACGTCGTTCGTCCATTGCCTCTGTTGTCTGTCTAGCGCAGTGAGGCAGCAGATTCATCAGAAATGTTGCTACTCACCTACCAGACCACATGCTATCATAACCCAGACGACCACTACTGTCTATCCCGCAGGCAGATGTAGCAGGTTACTCCGAAACGTTGGAATTCACTCATCAGAAACCACGGTGTTATAAACCAAAGGACGACGATTACAATCTTATACTGTGGCAGTGGAAACAAACAGCTTCGTCCGAAATGTTGGTAGCCAGCTACAAGGCTAAACTCTGTTGTAACCGAAAAATCACTTTCTAAATTACAGTATTCTTCCCTGAAGACGGGGGCAGAATGATCCTCCGAAGCGTTGGGGCCACCTATAAAAACACACCGTGTCATAACTGAGGCCACAGGCCACGAAATATCACAATCTACTACTATGAAGACGGAGGCAGCATGTTCTTTCGAAACGTTGACAACTAACGACGTATACGGTGTCATAATGCAGAATAATAAATGTAGACTTCTGCGCCACGAAAACCTGAAATATGAGATCACAGCCTGCATTTTCACTGAATGACCTCTCTTCTGTATCTCTCAGACAAAGACCAACCAACCACAGAAAATGGATACCGACACAAAAAGAGAGGGCGCATTAAAGATGTTCTAGAAAGCAGATTTAGGAAAAATACGTTATGGCACGAAAATTGAGTTATCCGAACCGAGAGGTCTTTAAATTTGGTTTTATATATTAATAAATCTCATCTACTAGCGACAGTATATGTTCTTGTTGCATTGCGTTTGAATTATTCGCATATAGTATGTAGAGGAAGTTTGCAGGCAAATTTAATAACCTAGGCGACCTCAATGCCATCTTTTATAAAACGTTAGTACTAAAAATGATTGAATTTTGAATTCTACGTTCTTTCTCCTCATTCCATGTCTGTTCTCTGCTCTAGTCTCATCTCTTCTTTCTTCTCCCTGTGAAAAGGTTTCTGGAGAGTATGGTAAGCCGTGATCTATAATAGAAGACGTTGCTTCTTTGATGTTTCTACAAAGGCTTGCTCTAGCCTGTGGGACAGTATTTACGTATCCTTTAATTCCTCTACTACAAGGGATGAATGAAGCCGAATGCTAACGAAATTCTTTAGTAGAGTCACAAAACGTATGTGGTAACAAGCGTGTTTTTGACAGGTTGTTTTCTTGAATCTCTGTTATATCCCTTTTTATTATGTTGAAGACAGCTGTTGATGTGCTTGCCATGCGAAATTAGTTCTTTGAATTTCTTTTGGCATAAGACTAAGGTGAACACATTATAGATGGCCCATAATTGTGTTTAACCTGTAATTTCTTTCGTGCTTATGACCTTTGCTATTTTAATACCAGTATCCTTTGATAAAATGTGATTAAATTTGATAGACCTATTATTATACTTACAGATAAAGCATGAATTTGGGCTAAAGTTTTCGTTTGTGGCCCACACGAATTGAAAGTTCTGAATAAATTTGCACAGCGTCGCGGCATCATGATTACGCAGTCGTTCTTTTCGTAACTATAACATGAGAACTGATCTTGCATATCAGGCAGTGCTCGTATTTCGTACAATTAGACAGAGAAGGAATGATGAAAAGTGTGGTTCGCGAACCAAATATTTCAGAAAAACTTCACATGAAGGCAACCAATGTAGTTAGATTACGCTGTACTTCAGCGACTTCGATTATAATTTTCTTTAATTGTAGATGAATACAAAAGTGCTATTCAAAGTTTAATTTCTAACATGAGCCTTCTTTGTTTTGCTGATCCGTCACGATTATTCAAAGCCGTAACTGTTCAGCAGCAGAAAAACTTTGGGAACACCGATATTGAGGGACGCTATTAATCTGTATCTCTGCACGCGTACTGTGGCTCTTTACTGGGTTCGTGACACTTAAGACGGCTTAAGCTGGCTGAAGCGGCACTACTTCTGACTTGTATTCAGGAGAGTTCCTTTTTATCAGCCGAAACGCCGAACATACTGACTGACGTTTCTCGTTTCGCTTCGCAGTGCTAACAGGCCTAGTATCTGAATCAGACCGCGATCGCTTGCAGTCACACCCTTTTCAATACAGTATTCACTGTCATTAGGTCATTCAGTGCAGTTAAATTTGAATTACAGGCAGCGCAGTAAAATGAAAGTGCGTACAAATAGAAAGCTACTTGATGAATGACTTTGGTTGCATTCATATCAGGTTCAGGCAATTTCGTTTTACCACATCGTTCAAACCAAATCTGGGGCCAGCGTAGAGCCTTCTTTCCCGTAACGTGGCAACGTGCTTCCGTCTAGTACCCTATTTAAAGTGTGGAGATTTACTTCCACCCACCATTCGTCTACGTTTTGCTGTATTTAACACAGGGTCAGTTCAGACCTATTTTTCGGTGTCCGGTAGAAGACCATAATTTTATTGCTGTGCTTATTTTCCTTCATTTATATTGTGGTTGTGATTAGGGTCTGTTTTGTGTCACATCTCTTGACATTGTTTGTACTGCGCTGTCATTTCTTATTAAAGCTGCACTGAAGATTCCGCTCTGTGAATAGGAGGTTAGGGGTGAATGCATTGCCGTGTGCGCGCGTGTGTGTGTTTGCCTTTTGACGTAATGTGAGCCACACAAAACCTCGTAATTATTCGCGGCCCAGATGCGTAGACGAGAGAACACCCAACCGCGTCAATATTGCCGTAGCTTCCAGTCAGTGAGACCTGGTTTCGAGGCTCAGAGTGACTGATTCTAGCGGGGAGTAGGAGAGGAGGGGAAGGAGCCCGGTTTGTGCATTTTCATTACATAGAACCACACATCGACCTCCCTGTGCAGGCAGTTCTGACTCCATGCTTACATACCATACAACAAAGGCGTATAGGCAAAGTGTAAGTAAAGTTTCATGCATTACGGACGTGTACAGGAGACAGAGATTAATGGTTATGTTCTTCTTGTGTGGGATTATTACTTTGAGTTATTGTTGATTTTATGGTTCTTTTTTTATTAATTGCCTGTTACTTATGTTCCTCGGGATTATTTTGTCACCCTCGAGGAAAAAGCTTTTGAAATGTCATTGTATAGGAGTTAGGTAGGATTTGTGGCCGATCAGGAAGAGGTGGTAAACAGAAATCACTGCAAGTGAGACCTTCCGTTTCATAGTTATTCAGTGCAAATACTGACGTGTCTGTTAAGTACGGCAATAAATAAGTGTAACACTAATAACGATAAATTGTTAATTTGTCGGATTTCCTCCGTCTGTGGCAAGAGGTTCTAAGGTTCTTTAATGAAAGTCTGCGCACAGGCGGATGAGTACCGGCGGTGAGTTAGCAAAGAATGAGATGAGAAAGACGCTTGTCCTGGCTGACGCAAGACGCAGATCGTCAGATTCAGTACCGGATAGTATAATACGAAATTTGTGGTGGACAAAGTGGCCTGGAGAAGAAGTATTTCTGAGGTACTTCGGCCTTCCCTTACCAATTATTTCACCAGTGCTCTGCACACGCCCATCACCGCCTCTTAACAAAGTAGCATTAAGACCACATTTAGTTTTGTTTTTGAAATGTTAAAACATAATTTGCTGTCTTAGGTTTTCGCACACGCAAGTCCTTGTCGTTTTAAATACTGCAGATTATTCTGTATGGAAAATATGTAATTTTATGTTCATTTCACTATTAATTTCTCTCGTCCGATATTGGCTGGTATTAGTGAAACAGGACTGTGACAATACCTATAGTGCTGTTATTTTTGCAACATGAGAATCTTATCTGCAATAAATAAAACGAAGGACAGAGTGTTGTGTAGAGTAATAAATAATGTGTTGCGGAAACATGTACCCCACTGAATCAAGAATACAAATTTTGAAATCTTGTTCATTTTAATTATTACATTGTTGTCCATTTGAACAGGATATATTTAGGCCAAATTTTGTGATCCGTAATAAAGAATAGTGTATTTCAGCTGCTTATTTACGTTGTCAAACCTTTGTTTAAGGTCATGGTCTTCTGGGATGTAGGCGTAGAATGATTAACAGACACCAACGTTTCCGACGAACTTGCTGCTCCCATCTTCAGGGTTCTCCTCGCTTCTACCCTGAAGATGGTGGAAACACGTTTCTTCGAAATGTTCACATTGCACGTGACCTGGAGAACCTCAGCTCTCATACGCATATGTTTGATTCAGGAACCGATGTTTAGCACGCATTTAAGAGAAAGGTTACTGCGTGTGTGGCGTAAGTCTCTTAGGCAGAATATTACTGAAGCTTAAGCATGTTGAATCAGAGCAAGGAAAACAAACAATAATCACAAATACCTACCGTTGTGTAAAAACATGTTATACAGCCGTTAACATAGGATTAGTGCTTCCTCGTTCTACCTTTGAAATCCCTCGTGATTATTTATCGAATCCGCGGTTTAATGTAGCAACAATCCACCTGTTCACCCGGAAAACTTCTAACAGTGGCTGAGTTCTGATCGGCAGATGTTCATGGAGCAAAAGTCCGTGTTCACTTTCGATACATGTTCACGGTTCTCTTTACTGGGATAAAGGATAATTACGGAAAATTCATTAAACAGGAATTAGTATGGAATGAAGTTTTATTTTCAGTGTTACCAACGTAATTTTCAACTAAATGTGATTGTTCTGTTACATCATCTGCATGGGGCAATGTAATTATATTTCATGGTTGATAACCTAGTTACTGTTATTTACCGTGTAGTTGATATCTCACTGAAATAAATGGAGCCGCACGTTCATATTTAAACAGACCGTAATTTTATTACACCTGTTTCTCAGAAGGGGAAGTAGTGTGTTGTCTAAATGTAACATATTTTGCTTCAAATATATAGGCCTTAATTCCAAAACACCGTCATGAACAGCACAATTTACAAATCTTCAGGTTACTAGTTTCGGCCTTTCAGTTAAGCAATCATCCGACCTATTCAGCATCAACAGCCATACAGAAGAACTTATTTCGTCCAAAGATATTTTGCTTCGTCCAGTGACTTATTAGGCAGGTCAAAGGACTTTAGGAAGAACTGGAATTGAATGGAGTATATCAGTTTCTCTTCTATGATAAGAGTTTTAATATATGTACGTGTGCGTGTATATATAACTTACATTTTTCTCCTGTCCGTCCATCCAACACGCTATCTCGGATACTAATTAATAAAATCAGCGGAAGAGTGGAAGTACAGAAGTTGTTCACATTGGAAAGAAACACTAAGAAAAATCGACTTGTTGGTTGAATGTAAGGGTTAAGAGTCCAAGTCAGTGTATTTCCCCGTGTCTTCTTACACGAAGTAATTGGGACCATGGCAACAGTGGGTAGGCTTATCATCACAGGACAGCAATTTAGCTGCGTGTTAATAATAAAATAGTTTTCAAATGTCCTATCCCGTTGTGTTGCATAATATTCAGTTTTCCCAGTCGAACACAATTTTTCTTTTTAATAATATTATTATTAATACTTGGCTGTTACATGTTTTGGCCCACTAGTGGCCATCGTCAGGTACACAGTACAAAGACTAAAGGAACGTGTAAAGGTTTAGGCCTCCCCTTTTTTCACGTAAAGTAAATGTTGACGGAATTTTTTAAAAAGTATAGAAGATGCAGTGTCTATTATGCAATATATGAGAATAATATTGTGTATTATATGCTGTCTTTAATTTATTTCATTGGGCCGAAATTACTATGTGTGGAGCCACTTTCATTTACGTTAAAAGTCATAGATCTTATTGACATTTACTTTTAACAATTATTATAAATAATAATAATAATGATTTTTAACATAAATTTCAGTAAGATCTATGACTTTTAGCGTAAAGAAAGGTGGCTCCACACATAGTAATTTCGGCCCAATGAAATAAAGACAGCATATAACATACAATATTATTCTCATACAAGGAATAACCATATAGGGAATAATAGACACTGTATCTTCTTTGCTTTTTAAAAAAACTTTGTCAACATTTACTTTTATGTAAAAAAAAGGGGAGGCCTTAACCTTTACACCTTCTTTTAGTCTTTGTACTGTGTACCTGACGATGGCCACTAGTGGGCCGAAACATGTAGTAGCCTATATTAAAAATAATATCATTAAAAAGAAAAGTTGTATTGACTGGGAAAACTGATTAATTATTGATAATATTTTACTTATAAATGTGCGTGTATACATGTATATACATATACATATATATATGTAAAACTTGTACAGGCCCATACACACCTTATAAAACAGTGCGTTGTTGTCACAGTGGTCCTCAGCTATCACTGCCAGTTAACTACCACAAACAATTTTTTCTGTAATTGAAGTGCGCATTTTTCTTCATAGTATTTTAGTAATTATTTAATGGACAAAAACTTAATGCCGCAAATAAGACATTGTGTTAGGCGCTGATAAGGAGGAAGGCAGAGAGAAGAGTATGCAGAATATAGGCCTGTGTGTATATCTCGTCATTAGAATGCAAAATAAAATTTTTGTATAAATACCAGATTATGGTGTCGTCGGATGTAAAGCCACGTAATTTGGTGCATGTGTATTCAATTGTACCCTGAAAGTGACGCGCATTATTAGTAATGTTTAAATTTAATATTAATTTAAACTCCCTGCCGTGAACATATATTGAGGAATGGAAGCACAGCTGCACGTATTTTTAACGTCGGTGCCATACGGATGTATACGATAAGCTACGTGTTCTGGTCGCATTACTACCGCGGAATTAGCCGCTGGCACCCATTGAACAGGAGATTGGCTGGGCTCACGATCAGATCTGGACGCTGTGGTGACAACAAGCATTTAAAAAATATACGTAGTGCCTAACAACTGTTGTGCCATCTCTCCGTTACTGACTCTGAATTTTAAAAGAAACTTTATTTATGCGTATATGTGGAATACTGTAAGACTTACGGAATAAGTGTTCTTGATATAAAATGGTTATTTTCACAACCATTGAAACGTTTTTGATTTCAAAAAGTATTTAAGGAGTTGCGTCGGCAAAGCACCTACAGCTCTTAGTTCACAAGGTGAAGAATATTTCTTTCTCCCGGACACAAGTGAGTATATGCATTCCCACCCTCTAAGCTGTGAACGGGAAAAGATCGAATGTTTGCCTGCGAGACGTTAGGCAAAGTCCAAGATCGAAGTAGTCCTACGTGTAATACAGCCTTCTATCGTTAGAACTTTTATAAGTGACTTTATGTAAAATGTGCATTAGTGTTGCCTGATTTTTAAAACGAAACTTCAAACACCATGAAAAGGCGTGGCGCGGTTGTTTAGTTTTAGACAAGATAGACTGACATGGCGAAGCTAGAGTAATAAAGGTAATGCTATTCCTATACAGGCCTGGACAGGCCCCTAGAATTCCAGGAGGCTGAGGCTTTCAGATTTCTAGACAATCGGCACATGAATGTGGTAAGGTGAGGCGGAGCTAATAGGTACGTTTTTGAAGCTTCGATATGGAAACACCAAAATTTCTTGCCCTGCCAGAGAAAAGACACCGTTCGTTCATGCTGTAGGCTAATCGTTATACGGTCTAAGTTGTTTAATTTGTAAAATAAATATTATTGTAATTATATTTGTGTTACGTATACGAGTGGCTTGCGAATTGGGTAATGGTGTTTATTGTGTTTGCCTCTATGTTTGTTGATGATGCTGTCCATATCAGTGGTATCCAGTCTGTATAAATAAAACAGACTTCTACTTATGCATTCCATAAAGCAAATAGACCGAAACGCATCCAAATAAACCGAGCATCTCGCAAATTTTAGCTTTTTTTTCCTAAAATAAGCATCCATTAAAGGAAACTTTTGATCGCGTCGAAAATGTATGTAGAGGTAATATATGGGCTTCTTTTCGGAAGCTGGGTTCGAATCTCAGCAGATATTTTGCATATCCCGACGACTTTGACCGGCTCATGACGAAGAGTTGGAAACAGTTCTCCCATTCGCTTCGCCATGTGCGTCTGTCAATAACATTTCGACATCAGTTGAATGGACTGTCCTGAAAACTGATACTGAACTGTTATGTTACAATTTGTGAAATCATTTCAAATATACTTGAAATCTGACAAAATTGTTGGACACTTCCATGGGAAAGTACTTGCGTTTCTCTACTTACGTCAATCATAATGGAGGGAAATATACGAGTGTGTCGAACAGAAGTTTCAGAGAACAGTAACTACTACAATACCTTAAATGTTCTACAGGTGCCATCAGTAGGTCTACAATCTGTCTTCTTAGGTGCTATGTCTTTAACGTATACTAATACCCTTTCTAACATTGCCGAGTGTCCCTAGAGGTCGAGACTGTTCAGGGTTTTTGACACCTTGTTTCAAGCTTATCGGATCTGTAGGCCTGCCATATTTTCAACATGCCCCGCCTGCCTTGTTATTTTTCAGTTTAACATTCCTAATGATTTTTGTAGAAGAGTACAAATTATGCGGCTTATCATGAAATTGTCTTCCGCTGTTGCTAAAAGAAACGGTTAATTTCATTAAAATGCCAAGCTGTAGTTTTGGAAATGTGTTAAGTAGGAAGCGTTTCAATTGGGTAGTTTACCGGATCACCGCACACCCATAAGCTGAAGGGCTAAGTGATTTAATTTAGGAGTCACTTTCCAGTAGAAAGTTGCGTTTTTCACTTCTCAATATATTATCCTTTCCAAAACGAAACAATTGTTTGCAATATTTTCATGCACCTTTTTTGGAGTACGATGGCCGGACCGCAACAAATCAGTACAATATTAAAATACAGGCTACTGAAGAGAAATTTTCAAGCAACCTTAAAAGCTGTATGACCTTAGAGAGGTGTAGGAAAAAAAGACGTTGAAAATGACCTAGATGTATATTCTAGTATACCATTTTTGTTGCTGCCTCTTCTGAATACGTGACAGCATCGCTAACTAAAATGCACACAGATGACAGTAAAATGCAGGCTTATCGACTGAAGTGGTTTCGCCATGTGTAAAGAACAAATGAACGTATAATTATCAAAGGTATATTAAAGTGAAAACCCGAGGAACAAAGAAGTGAAAGAAACTCGAGAAAAATGTGGACTAATGTTTGGGCCCGGAAGAGGCATTGATGCGTCTACCCCGAAATGAAGAAGAATTAATCAGACTTTAGCCCATTGTTGCGTCCCGTGCCGCACTTGCCCGTGGTAAAGGCTGTGGATTGGTTTCAGTCCACGAGGAATGTCGGATAATCAACGTTTCTTCAGAAGCCATAGAAGAGACTAGGTTTGGTTGCAATCCT
Organism: Coptotermes formosanus; assembly: GCA_013340265.1. Taxonomy (NCBI): domain Eukaryota; kingdom Metazoa; phylum Arthropoda; class Insecta; order Blattodea; family Rhinotermitidae; genus Coptotermes; species Coptotermes formosanus. The sequence goes on along the minus strand of BLKM01012201.1, from coordinate 1,465,787 downwards.
ACGTTTGCTCCAGGACGAGACTGCGCGGTGAGCGAAGCCATCAAACGGACGAATGTGATTATAGGGTTTACCACAAAGACATTCGTAATTTTTGACGCACAGGTTAAATTCGGAGATTGCTTGTTGTCGTGTAGTTCAGAGACATCTTCTCCCTGTCTGCTGTCTACAGACGTAGAGTAAATATAAAAGTATTATAATTTTAAGAGTTTGAAACTTCATCTGTCCCATTAAGGTAAGAATGTAGACGGGGGGCGTCTGAGAACAGGGCCCTGGGTAGAATATTTTTGCATAAATGTGGAAGTAACAGGATAAGATGAGATGGAGACCGTTGCATGATAAGGAAGTACGTGATTTGAAGTAGGCGGCTTCCTAAGTAACTGAATGTCATACATGTCTTATGGGAAAATTACACATTGTATATATAAAGTGCAGATACTTAATAATTCTAATTAAACACGCGTGCACGGAAATATAATAATTTTAGGTTCTTAAAGTGATTCTAGTTCTTTTTCTTAGTCTTTCCATGCAAACGTCGGTGTACGACGCTTCCTGCCATGCCCCTTACAATTTATTGTTCTCTCCCCGTTTCACTATTCGACGCTATAGAATCTGACCTACTGGAAGGTTGTTATGCAAACCACAAATAATAATCAACCGCGTTTACTCGTATGCTGTACGTGGCTACGTAATACGCTCAACAGGTGGGTCCCTACAACAGGTGGGTAACTTATAATGCCTTGTTAAGAACTGTTTATCTGTGGTGCTGTACTTCGATAATTTATCAGTTTGTGTGTAAATTTAAGAAACTCTGCTGGCTGAGGGCACCTGTGGAACAGAAGAACTTACAAAGTGTCAGGAAGTTGATACAAGGCATCTTGCGTTTTCTTTCTTTTAAAGATGAGCTGAAGATTATAGTTGTTAGACTTGTTCGTATTTTTGTTTTCAGGCCAGTCCTTAGATATAGTCACAGCTAGTCAAGAAAGTCCCTGCATTTTGTGAACTCTATTACCGTTCTTACAGCAGCCCTCCATTCAACCTATTACAAGACACTGGAATGGAGCCAGTACCCTAATTCCGTCTTTTTAAAATCAGTTTTAATATTATCGTATATACTACGTCTAAGGTTCTCAAAATTTTTCCGTCTCTTTCATTTTAGAGGTGAAAAATGTAAAGTTCACCGTGGAACAGACTATGAAAGCCCAGAGGGGGGTAGAAGGATAGCTTTGCTCTTTTCTTTACGTCGGCGCTACATGGGGGTGGGTGGTCATGCCACGCCCCAGTCGCTTTACCCCCGGGGAAAGAGACCCGGTATGCATTGTACAGGAGGCTTCTCTTTAAGTTCACGCAACTAAAATTTTGTATATATTTTTCATCTCTTTCGCGGGAACTGAATGACATTTCCTTCTTGTCGTCCTCGATTTGGTGGTAGTAAAAGGCCATCATCATCCTATTCTTGAAGAATAACAGTAGCCGAGCGGGTATGATTTTGGTAGGTATAAATTCATATCTTAATACTAGTGTTTTCAAAGAATATTCAGTATAGGCAGTTACAGTCATTCAGCTCGTGCCAGACGGACTTGCCGAAATTCGGGCATATTCGTGACCGTCACGGTGTGCCAGTAGTTTTTTTTATGGAAGTCTCTTTACCGCCTTAGGTCTATAGACCAGCCTGCCTGCCTGCCTGCCTGCCTGCCTGCTACTGAGATACATCTCTTGCATTCTCCTTGGAAGTGACTTAAACTGTAACATGTCCGTTTTCTTCCACGTTCCTTCTGTTTCGCCATTCCTAATTGATATGGAATGTCGCGTTCGGGTGGGTAAGACTCCTGATTTTATTATTCGAAAAAGCCAGGTTCGGACCTCGGCTTGATTACCGGCTGAAGTCTTTGGTGGTTGTATTCAGTCGCTCCAGGCAAATTCTGGAGAGAACTTAAAATTGGACCACAAGCCCATCCTTCGTAACATTTCCGTCTCAACACTCATTAATCTTCCGATGTTACTACCCGATATGGTAAAAACTTCGAGGCTTTGTACAGTGTTTACATCATGAGTTTTGCCGATTCGGATGTAGGTTATGATAATTCTGTGGTTATCGTTGGTTAGTTTTCTTGATGATGATTTGAGGAAGGATGTGTTATATAGTAGGTTCGTTCCTCCTGAACGAGCAGGAATTAACGTTCATAAATTAAAGTAAACAAGATACCTTATTACAATATTTGCATAATATCATGCTGAACCAGAAGCAGAAAATGTCAGATATCACCTCCCAAAACTAAATGATATCCGTCGGATTTTCTGGCAGATGTTACAATAAAACCAGAAAGACTGGCGGCTTCAGAACATTTGTGCCTGGCTGCTGTTACTCTTTTACCATATTAAGTGTCACTCAGCTCTTTGGACGCACCGCAGCCTTAAAACTTCCTGTGTAACCCTATGATGAAGATGATTATTTTTTGTCCTTTCCCCAGTAATGGAGCACTGGTGGAATGAAATTGACAGGGAAAAACGTGTCCCAGTGCCGCTTTGCCCACCACAAATCCCACAGGGACTGACCTCGGTCTCGAACCCAGGCCTCCGCAGTGGGAGGCCGGTGGCTAACCGTCTGACCCATGGCACGGCGTACTCGCCTCCCTTATACCCTATAATGCCTATTGTTATTTCACTGTGTCTTATGTAATTCGAGCAAATTATGTACTCCTCCATTATTTCTTTGACTTTTGGTGGAAAGAAGTTATGTCTCTGGAACTGCAGTCTCTAACTGGCCATTGCCCTTCTCTGTTATGGTTAACGAATGAGAATGTGGTATTAGCAAAGTGAAACTGGCGTAGTAAAACAGTGTCCCGTGGTCACTTTTTTCTTCGCAAATAGCACATGGATTGCCCCGGACACGAAACTGGACTGACGCTGTCAGGATTCGACGTCTAAATGCCTGAGCTGTGGCACAAGTATACTACCGAATTACGACCAGAATTTGGTAGCCGGTTTCTCATGTGTGATTACAGTGCCTTTCGTGTATCGCAGTTGTACGCGTTACTAACCAGAACTCCACTAGATGAGGAGACCTAAGTCCACTTTATCCAGCTGCCAGACAGAACGATATCCGTCCTGCTGTTCTTTGTTACGCTGTAACGTATGTAGATAAATAACTCAACTTTATTAAGCAACCTGCTTATTATCACCGTCTTACAAACACTAATGTTCATACCTCACTGCCACACTTTTAGACTGCCTGTTTTAGTTCGATTGAGCCATGCTTGTGTACACCAGACCTGGCCAACTTCAACCCACGTAATTCTTAAGGACTCGCCCCAGGCCCTGCACGTGTGTACGCACATATCACATGGGGGGGGGGGGGGGGATTAAATTAAAGGCCGTTGTTTGAAAACAAAATTTTTTGTATTGCTATTTATTAAAGTTATGTTATTTTACGTTGACCTATTATATTTTATGTATGTCAAATTGAATTACTGAAACCGTTCTCGTGACAGACGGCCGCATATGCGTTCCTCGAAGGCTCATATTGGCCAGCCCTGGTGAAAACCAAGAAAAGCATTTACATACTGAACTGATAATTACATTTATGTTTCCTGCTTTCAAGGGTGAATCCATTACCATAACGTACGAAGATTTTTTCCTAATGTACTTCTGAAATTAAAATTGAGTGGAGTAGAGTACATATCTGTGCCAATAAAGTTTTGTCAGGCTGGAAGTGCTCTTTATTGTGTACTTGTCGCAGTTCAGGGCAATTAACGTAGAAGTACTAATTCCTTTGAGTTTGTCTCCTCGTCACTGTTTGTCCATTGGGTCCGGTTAGTTTATATGCTATTTGACAGAATTTCGTTTCTTAGTCCATGCCTCTTCTGCCTACTCACAGCAGGTGTCGAGGTTGTTTATTTTTCGCTGGATCACACTCAGAGACACACCACTGTCGGTAGGGCTCCTCTGAACGAGTGATCAGCCCGTCACAGAGACCCCTCTATCTGACAACACAAGCACTCACAAGAAACGAACATCCATGCCCGCGGTGGGATTCGAACTCACGATCCCAGCAAGCCCTCGGCCGCAGACCTACGCCTTAGACCGCGCGGCAGCTGGGATCGGCCTATTGAAAGAGTAATTGGAATTTATGATATTACTGTGTCAGGGCTAGAAGTGTTTACTATTACCATTGTGTTACTTGCTTTCATTGCATGACTTATTTTGTGTAGACTGGATTCACCTGCGTTCGGTATTTGTTGGAGCAGCATAGTCAATTACGTGTTTAGAACTGCGTCTGTGGGGTGATAAATTGCATCGATTGTGCTATGAGTCTGTGAAGTGGACTGCTGTGTTCAGTGGGTTTCTACGCGTCTTGGTTAGAATAAACAGAAACAGGTAAGCCCCAGTGGGATTATGTACCAGTACATGGATATTTGCCATAAACGCTGACACTTAATGACAGTATCTCAGGATTTTGTCAGCTTCTCTGTATTTTTTATGTTTCAGTTGTAAAGAAAAGTAACACCTGCCTTAACACTATAACCCGCTTCGTTTTGTCTACAAGTGCCTGATGTTAGTCTGTGTAAAAACAGGTAAAGGGATCCCTGTACAGGCCTAAGGTCCAATGGGGAGTAGAGGTATAGCTCTACCCTTTCGTTAGCTTCGGCGCTAGAAGGGGATAGGGTGACTAGCTCCACTTCTCGGCCGCTTTACCGCCGGGAAAGACATTACCCATTGTACAGGAGGCTGGGAGGGCCCTAGGGCCGATCTGGGCGGGTGCGGAAAATCTTGCTCCTACCGGGATTGGATCCCCGGACCTTCCAGCCCTAGCCAGTCGCTATACCGACTGCACTATCCCGGCCCACAATAGTATGTGTAGTCCTAACGAAATAGTCTTAGGGTGAGCAGCGGGGGAGAGAAAAGAAATGAATACAAAATTTTGGTCGAGAATCCTAAAGGATAGATCCCACACGAAAGATGTAGCCTTATTTTAAATTTGATCTTAGAGAAATTGGTCGGCGGGAGCGGGGGGGGGGGGGTGGTTTAATTTGACCCAGGATGAGAGCAAATGGCGAGCCTTTGTCGTGATACCGAACCTTCGAGCTACATAAAACGCGGAAATTTTCTTCAGTTGCTGAGAAACGGTTAGCTGCCCAAGATAGACTCTGCATTTTGGAGTTAGTTAGTTAGTTAGTTAGTTAGTTAGTTAGTTGTTTAGTGTTTTGGTTTTCATAAGAATATCGGCCTGTACAGCATTAAATAATTTGTCATTGCAGTACCCGAGCAGAGTCTTCACTTTGGTGGAGAAACTGGATTTTTAAATATTATTTAAAGAAACCTTATGGATGGAAGGTTTCAAGGACTTGACATCCCGTAATTTATAAGTTAACAGTAACTGGAAGTGTGAGTTCAGTCTTAGAAACCAACCGACAAGACTTTATTTGAAAAGCGTCAGTTTCATGCATGCTTGTATAAGCTGTATCGCGATAGGTTTTAATATGGACGGAAAGAAGTTAAATTAATGCTGTCAAGAGAGATTTGACGTTTAATGTTTCATGTGCATCGTTGTACAGTTTGTAAGCGGATCAGGTCGCTCCTTCTGTAAAATACTGTACACTAATCCCACACAAGCATGCACGATAATTATCACCATGGCAACATTGCTATTGTCGATTTATAAAGGGAATTTTGTAGTGCGGTCTTCTTACTGCAATACAGACTTTCGGGACACTCAGTGTTGTCCACAGCGTATTTCACAGAGCGTCTGGGCTATGATGCCTTGTTGTACAGACGTTTAGGACGAATTTGTTTCCGCTGACAGAAGAATGTAATTTTCATATTTACCGGCTGAGAGTATCACACACCACTTTAAAATCTGTTTTGTAAAAATTATCTGTCTTAGTTGACAGTAGTAAGTGTACAGTTTAACAAATGAGACTTTTTTCTTCCTTTTCTTCTTAGCCGCCTTTTTTCTGTATTTTAGTTAACTATATTGAAGTTGTTTTTAATTTAATCGGTTTTATTACAGAGTTTGTTTTCCTCAGGAACATACCATTGAAAGCGGGAACCTACTACCGCTAACTGTAGAGTAAAGTCATGGGATATGTGTTGTTGGTGACATTAGTTTACGCCAAAACGGTGGCACATGTCAATCAAAGTACGGTGTTTTATTGCGGAAAATAATTTCAAGTAGGATGGCCGTTCTTTATTTACTGATCGTGTGGTAGTGATGGAGGTATGAATGTACAGAATGGTGCTGTGAAGGACAGCAGTAATATAGGAGATACTGGAGGAAACGGTTGCTGTTCGCTGTACATATTAGAGGAACGCGGACAGGGAAAAGTATTCTGACTTTCGGTTATGATCGGCTGTCCTCAAGTTCAGTAATAGCACAAGCATTTATTGAAACAAAAGTAGAAGAAATTTGTGGAATCAGTAAGAAAGGAGGAATTTTTATAGAAGTCCTCAATGAAATGTAAAGAGAAATTGTGCTTGGGGGGGGGGGGCGGGGGACATTTTGTAGGCTTGTGTGGAAAAGGACGGGCGGTTATACACTTACACAAGTAACATGAAAGTGTTTCAAATATTGAAGTTAGATGTACGAATATGGTCAACTGACATTAAATAGTGAAGCAACTGTCATATATTTCAGAGACGTTTTGCTCAGCGATATTCGACAAGGACGTAAGGGACCCTTAGATTAAAAACGCTTCCATTAAAAGGTTCTTTGATCCTGCAGTGTGAAGTAGGTGCATTAGGTTGGAGATCAGGTCAACGTAGACGTATGTTACGTATGTGACGTATGTTAGGTTGTCATCACATTAGTGAAGAATTGACAGTGAAGTACATTAGGCCGTGATCTGATCAGTGTGAAGTACATTAGGTTGTGATCCAATTAGTGTGAAGTACATTAGGTCGTGGTGAGATTAGTGTGGCAATCATGTCAGTGTGAATTACGCTGGTGTCATTATCATAGTTGTGCTCAGTACATCGGTGTCACCGGATTAACGCCAAAACGTTGGCATCTTTATGATGTTAGTGTGAATTATATTGAGTTGTGTTGAGATCAGTATGAAGTATGTTGCGTTATGAAATTAGGGGGAAGTAGTGTAGGTTGTGATCAGATTAGTGTAAAATACAGTGGTTTATTTGTCACAGTGTGAGATTGTGTGTGCGTTGGTTTCATTATCATATTAACGTGAAACGCGTTAGTTTGGTGATGAGATTAGTCTGGTACTGGCCATGAGTATCAGGTGCCATATTCTGGCTCAGAAATTTCACTTTTGTTGCTAGGTGATCTTCTAATGAAATTATTTAGCCTATTCTGTTTTCTGCTATTAGGCTTATGGAGACGACAGTGAATGACAGTGGGGCCGTGAAGTGGAAATGTTGAAAAGGAAGTGTGTTAAAGTACGGGTAAGTTATTTAACCAGATATTTCTGTCACAAGATTACAGGGAGTTAAGAAAAAATGACACAAAAGCGTGAAATCTGTATTTAGATTTCGGAGCGAGTAACGCAGCGCAGTTAGGGACAATTTCATAACTAACGGACATAATTTATGGGAAAAATAGCGTAAAGGATGTGAGTAGATCTCCGTCTACCCTTTAAAGTAAATAAGTATTCCACCTGCTTTTAACATATTTCTCAAGAGCAGAATACTTCTTCAAACGATACTGTATACTCAGTCATGAAGTCCTCTGAACTTTGTGGAACCTAACGTTTTATGCTTGCATTCACAAGACCCAACCACTTGTCCCTATCCTGAGCTAGCTGACTCAAGTCCACTGTTCCCTAGTTTATGTGTTCAGACCTGTTTTAATATTATCTTTCCTTCTATGCTTAAGACTTTCAAGTCGCTTTTTTCCCCTTCAGGTTTTTACACCAAAAACATGTATGCATTTCTCTTCTCCCCCATACTTGCCACGTCCTCCGTCCATCTCGTTTCCCTTAATTTGATCACTCGAAAACTATTCGGTGTGTAGTACAAATCGTGAAGCTTGTGTTACGCAAAATTCTCCGGCCTCAAGTTACATCCTTCTTGTTATTCCCAATTTTTTTCATTACACTGTTCTCGAATATCCTAAGTTTGCCTTCTTTTCTTAATATCCCCTGATTTAACATTGAAGTATCTGCAGTATACTTTCACGCTTCGTATGAGTCTTACGCTAAACAGGAATTAAGTCCCCACTTAACATTCACCTACCTCCATTGTAATGGAGACTTTGAGTGTTTATTGTGGCATAGGGTTTTGGTTTCTGCGCACTGGTTGCATGAAACTTAATCTCTTACATTAAAAGAGAAGAATAGGTTGAAGCTAGTTTAGAACACTGTGCTGAGGAGCACCTTTGAAGTAACAGGATCTGCAGAAAATTGCGTAATGCGCAGGTTCGTGATTTGTTATTGCCGCCAAATATTAGGGTGATTTAATACAAGTCATCCCTTTGCGTCCTTGAAAAAATCCTTGTTAAATCCGAAGCATGTAGCGCTTTTCTAAGAATATATAGCTGTGCTGGATTGATAGTGTGATGTTGTTTTGAATATTAGGGCTGTGACGTCTAGGAGGCTGAGGAAGGAGAGAATGCATACGTATGTTTTATGTGAAAACTCGAAAGAGAGAAACGACTTGGAAGACGTAAATGTAGATGAGAGGATAACATTATAATGGGTATTAAAGGATCAGGACGGTAGGAGGTGGATTGGATTAATTTGGATCAGGATAGGGGCAAGTGGCGGGCTTTTGTGAACACGAAAATGCATCTTCACTTTCAATAAAATGCGGGGAAATTCATGACTAGCCGAGGAACTATTGGTTTATCAAGAAGGTTGCATGTTGAGTTGGTGCCCTGATTGCACATTGACTGACTGCTTTTCGTGTGGCCCTCACAGCCTGCTGTTACCCTGCAGATGGCCTGGGAATATTCAGAGTCACAAAATTCTCTGTAATATTCTCTGTAATAAATATAGTGTCCTGCATTAGCCCCACTATTTTCTTCTCTCAAGTTTCTAAAATTCGGAACAGAATTATTAGCCAATCAATGAATGTGGCTGATGGCGATTTGTTTTCTTACCCATGTGCGGAATTTGGTGTGCGCGGCACGAAGTTGCGAAAATGAGCCTGTTAGCTTTGTCATGTTTGCCTTTCTGTCTGTCCGTCTGTCTGGATGAAATAACTGGAGAATCGCTGAAGGAACCTTCTGACATTTGATACTAGAAATTTTACTACAATTTTCGACGTTCCCATTTCGGTTAAAATCGGACAACAATAACGGACACATTCAACGGGGACCTGCTTGCGTTTCTGCGATAATCATGGCAAAATTAAATAATTTCTGATCATAATAAGATATTTCGAACAAATTTTCTCGAAGAAAATGAAATATAAGTTTTATGTGCCTACTTTTTTTTTTATTCCTACAGTTTTCAAGATAATGAAACAGAAGAAGTGGCTGTACATGCCTGCATTGTTCCTCTGTGCATACGTTTTGTAATTTCCGGTCGTGATTTTCTGGTTTTGACACCTTGTAATTCTGTGATTGAATACTGACATTTCGGAGAAACATGCTAACTTCAAATTTAGGGCTAAGGGATTAAAACCGGTGAAGGTCCACCTTCAGAATTACATGGTGTCCAGTCTCGGAAGACAACATAAGAACAATCCCCGCCGTGGAAACCTAAAACTTAGATTTCCTGACTTCTTAGGGCCAGTAGAGCATATTGCTTCAGAGAACTGCCACAGGGCGCATTCGGCCATGGTCTTGTTCCAGTCTGTTCTCCCAGAATTATGCGACTAAGTCTGCATGTTCTAAGAAACACAGACGATTTAGAATTTATATAAACTACAATAGACTAATATTATTTTGGTAAGATTGCTCCATGTGGCCGTAATGTAAAGTTACCTCTTTGTACTTAAGTCCCTGTGGTACTGAACGTTACATGAGCGTCCTATAACCGTTAGTGATGCTGTCAGCAATGTTTTGTCTCTGTTTGACAATTGGTTCAGAAATGTTCATAGCCCGACCTATGGGTATTACATCCGTGCGAAGTAACAAGTGAGGACATCTGCGCGGTGGTAGTGTGCTAATTGAGTTAGCTGCTGTTTAATACATTCCATAGCCGTTTAATGCGAGGGTAGGCCTAATGGTTATACCGGCCACTTTTACACGACCAATTCTTTATACAAGGTTATTAGAGAAGAAGAAGAGTAATGAAGTAACTCATGGGGCAGAGCTTGTTAGAAGAGCTAACCGTTGTTTATCTAGTTTACAGGTTCTCTGCATTTTATGGGATCAGAATGTCATGGGCGGTATTGTAAGATCCCGCCAGTGTTTTCTGTTGTAACACAAATGAACCCAGTTATACTCCCCTATCATGTATTTAACATTTAACATTATACGTCCATTTAAGCCTAGCGCGGGCAAATAGCTCTCTTCCGTCAGGGTTTTTCGACTAAGACGTAATACCCATACCCAGTCTTCTCCATACAACTTACGTGCCTGATTCATGTACTCCTTCCTACTTCATAATCCTAACAACATTTTTCGAGGAGTAAGAATCACGCAGCTCTTTGTTATGCAGTTTTCTCCATCTTGCTATTGAGGCATTCGTCTTGGATCCAAATGTATTATCCCCAGAACCCTGTTCTCGAACGCTCTCAGTCCGCGTCTTTTCCTTAATGTAATTGAGCAGTTCTCACATTCATACAAGCGAAAAAACAAAAGTATGTTTATGTATGGTTTATTTAACTTCATTCGTCGTAGCTCCGACGATGTATCGTCAGATGGTAGGGTGCTGGGTAAAAAAAATCGATTAAACAGGTCGTGGAATAAAGCCGTTGTGTTCTAATTTGACATAATATTGCGGCATTTATCTGGGGGGACTCGGGAAGAGCACAACGTAACAGGAAGGCCAGTTGGTTCTCCGGCAGAGAATTTAAATGGGTACATGGTTTTATAATGGCCACAGGGTCCGTTCACCGGATGATGGATAAATAAATGTTAAGCGTTGATGAAATGACAGTTGACAGGGGAAAATATAATGCTTGAAGAAAGCTGCCCCAATAGTGATGTATCCACCATAATTCCAGCATGAATAGCCCTGAAACTGGACCCTGTCCTTCGCGGTGAGAAGCTGGAGTTTAATCGCCTGAGCTGTGGGAGTGAGTGAGTGCCCGGGTATTTAGTAATGTAGTCCTGATGCTAGAAAACCTGAGAGTGAGACGACCTTAAGGTATTAAAACTTAACTTTTAAATATACTGGAGTAATGATTCATGGAGGTCTAAATATAGAAAGTTTTGTTCAATAAGTCTGATATCTTCCATGGGCTGCAGCTCTGGGCAGGTAATTTTAAGCAGTTACTGTATAACCATATTTCCTTTTTAGACAGAAAACTCTCAGGTTTCACTAACAACCCCCAGTTTTAATGAGCACAATTAAGCTGTATTTGTTACGTTTCCAGAGCTAAAGGACGAAGCATTAATAACCGATTGCTCACCAGCTAAGCATACGGAGAATGCCTGTCGCTAACAGGGAGGGGAAATGAAAGGAGGAATGAAAGAACTAACGTATGTTGTCGCTAGGTACTTAATCCGATGAAGGCAGTGCGGAACTGGAAGTCGCAGTCAGGTGGGCAGCACGTCTGTTTCGTATTTGGGCGGCAATTTGCGTGATATTTCTCAAGCATTCCAGGTTATGCTCTGATATTTCTTCGAATTAGACCTCGACTGCTTCCTTCGAAATCCTTTACAATTCATTATTTACAATAGCGGTGGTTACAGCAATGAAGATTTGTCTCACTGCCCGGTTTTGTCAGACTTAATACCGCCCCAGGAAGACCGACATTCTGCAGCCGAAGGTAGCATGCGACTATGATAAATAAAATCTACAGAAGTAATAACGCAGGGAATACTGTGTATTTATGTAGTCATACGAGTTTGTTCTGTCTTATGCAAGAGTTAAAGGACACTTCAGTAAGAAAGGTGCACCTAACCCAACGAAGCAGACAATATAACACTAGTGACATTGTTATTGTTTTCGGAGTAGAGCGTGGGTCTCGCTGCCCAGTTCCGGTAACAGGCAAAGTTGCATTTTATTCGGAGCTTCAATTGGCGTGGTCACATCTATAATCGTCTTATTATTCGCCGCTGTTTATTCTAGCTATTGAAATCATCGTTATGCCTGTAAAGCATGACTAAAGAGAAAACACGGACGATATATTAAGGAAACGAATCAGTAACCGTGTAAGAAACGTTGAATAGGAAACCTCATGGCCAGTGTTTACTTTTGTGACCTGTGTGTAAAGGGAAGGATGCTGCTCCAATAAATTCTGAATAAATAAATTTTAAGGGTTTTTATGAAGGTACTGCTCTAGTGTGAGGTTCAATATAAACAAGTGTGCCGTTGACTGGGTAAATGGCTCTCATTCGTTTAGAGAAGACACTGACTTAAGGGATTAATGACACTTTGGGTTTATTTAAGCCCTTAATGTAAATAGTGATTTGTGATGTTAAAATGGAAACAACTTTAAAATTTCAGTGTAATCTTATTTCAAGTAATAATGTCATTAAACTTAGTTTGTAGCGTCATTTAATGTGTGACCTGTAAATGAATTCAGTGTGTCAGGCACGACCTTCATGTACTTGCTCACGTGAATTATGTTACCAGTCTGGCGTCTGAACGGTAACACAAAGCTGACAGAAGAGAAAGTTTTCCGTACAGTTCCATTTCTGACTTGCGGTTTAGAAAATTAAATTGTCTTGCGCATATGCTACGTGTGTTTTAAGCATTCTGTAGGTAATGTTAGAAAGATAACGTTATTGAATTTCTTGAAAGAAGGGATAAAACTTTATAGTTTCTTTCCATTTTATCTGAGATTTAACATTATGAGCCGCAAAACATAAAGAAAACAAGACTCGAAAGGGTGTAATACGTAGTGTGGTACATAAAGTTCCCAACAGCTTTCCGCGTTGTTTATTAAGCCTTTTTGTTGTTTCGTGTATCCACTTACACCTTCAAATACGGTGTACTTGAAAATGAATCAGTATGGCTGAAGTAGGCATTGGTCGAAAAAGCTTAGTGGCATTTCCATACCGAAAGTAAGGTATCTCTTGTGCGGTTTAGGTGCTGATATTACGTCACAGACGTTCAAACTTAACCTCCAAATACTATATTATTTTAATTTGCAGAGAACGGGTAATCCTTGCGCTGCATGAAACGCACTTTTTTTTAGAGTTTCGTTTCTTCTGTGCTCTTATTTATGACCCTTCCTATTTGTCATGATTTTCAAATCTTAATTGCAACGTTAAATGCCTTATTAGGGTGATATAGGTGATCTGACGGTTGCATGTTGTTATTTCTTTTACACACACCTATATATCGTGACTGGCTTTCACCGTAAATTAATCTAATACTGCCTTTGGCCAGAGTTCTTCATCATTACTTTTCAGTCCACTCTACATAAAGCTTCAATGACTGATAATATTTTCCTTTCAGTTATCTATTTGAGTGTTGTATTTTGTATTTATCGCTCACGCTACATCTTTTATGTGTTTTCTCCTTTCATTTTAAAGCTTTATATTTTGGGAATAAGAGAAAATACGGCGTGCATTATTCGACTAACAGCAAGCCGCACACAATCCAAGGCTGACAAATAAGAAAATGGGAAGGCTTTTAGCGAACTCTGGTCGTGATTTACGTTAATTGCTTGTGTCACTTTACTGCCGCGATCAGATAGTAAACTGTCATCTAATTCTTCTTGAAATCTGCACAAATATAGACAGTGCTGATTGTGTACATTTGGCAGCTCCATTTATTAGATTATAGTGTGGGATTTAATTAAAATTTAGAAATCTGAATTAGTGTGAAGTTATGGCTTTCCAAGACAAATTCCCTGCACATTCAAAATTATGAAAATAGCCGGACTGTAGAAGAAAGTAGGAAAATGTTTGTTATATATACGTCTGTCAGATGAGAATGTTGAAGAGGTAAAAAGTTCATTCATTCATTCATTCATTCATTCATTATTTTTATGTGCGGGACTGTATAACGAAGGCTTACTAAAAATACCAGGAAGGACAGACTACTTAAGTTTTACAAAGCGATTGCACGATCTAGTACTGTTGTATGGCCGTGAGAATTAGACAATAAGTACAAATTATAATCGGAAAACCGAAACAGTCGAATTCACAGCCTTCATGCTAGCTACTGCGAAACTAAACTTTACAGTTCACACTGAATTACATTTAATAGGTGAAAATATAGAAGGTCGGAACAAGAATGGGTCCAATCGCCGATTACTAATGGATCAAATGGGAGGACCTAGATAATCGATGACCTATAAACCTACTGATTTAGGGATTTTGGATATGCAAGGGGGGCATGACGACAAATAAAAACTCCTGTATGGTCGTAACAGAAACTTTTGATTTGCTTTGATGACTGTGGTGATGTTGCTGGTGACGACGAAAGACTTGTTTTATTAGTTGAGGTGTGTTAAATAATTACCTTTGTGAAGGCATTTTTATGGAACTCAAAGGTGAAATATGTAAAGTAAATATATGAGATTGCTGCTAGTTAATATTTTCACCTAGTGTTGGGCTAATTGTCGGTGATTGGGTAATATTTTGATTACTTGAACAACTATGTTCCAACTGCATATGTTACAGTGTCGAATTAAGTGGGGAAACGATGGTGAATATTACGGATTAGAAATTACATATTTTCCTGAGCCAACGGAAGACTAACAAAGTTACAGTCAGGATAGATGGCAAATTAGTTGGCATTTGAAAAGACAGTCTCTCGTTTACAGGCGTACTGCGGTACTGTTACACCATTCCGCTAGGTTAGGCCAGTTTTATTACATAAATACATTATAATTGAATCCTCCGTCATTTAAATAAATGAACTGAGTGAAAATATACTGACGTGGTTACTGCTGAAACATTCCTGGAATCAAAACTAACTGCACAGTTAGCAAGAGTGTGAGGGAACCGTAGGTATGGCAGCCTGCCCTTTATCATAGATATGTATTTGTGTATGTGTGACAATAGTATGTTAGGTATGCCTTTAATGTGGAGTCAATCCCATTGAAAGTAAACTTTAGTTAAAATGTGACGGCAGTATGAATGTCAGATACTTTGAAAACAAATAATAATTGTTGCAACTATTTGTTATAGCAGACGGTACGTATGACAGAGACTGCTTCATTACGGTATACATTCTCTTCAATTGTGGCGATCCTGTTTGATGTGGTGGTGTATATTAGAACCGTTTTGATGACTGAGCATGCCTGAGAAGAACACAATAAGCTATCATTTACAGGTATGATTATTCCCGTACCTTTCACTAGCGAACACTTGTGCAAAGTGGTTACTACTCCTGCTGTATGTACCAAATTCGAGTCTTAGTCGGGAGACCGCTGGCCTTCACCGAGGTTTGTAATGCTTTGCTTAAGCCCCACAATTTTATCCCAACACTTTAAAACATAGCCATAACTATACACACCACTCATTTTAATATTAAAAATCTAAATTTTATATAAAGAGTGTAATCACTGTTTTTTTTTGTGATTTACTTGGAGACGCCGTCAGAATCTTAAATTGCGTAGGGTTGAAGAGTGGAGTGACTAACGAATGATAACCGGGAAGGATTTAGAGGTTAGCGATTGCGGCGCGATCAGTGTAATGTACAGACCGTTGCCTGCGCGGACTGAGGAAACTATGAAGAACGTTGTTCAGGATAGCTGATGACCCGGCCGGAGTTCGAACAGAATGTCTCCTGGATGTAACTGGCGAGCGATATCGTTGCAACAGCCCATTCGGTTTTACATGTGATTGTACGAATAAAGAGGAATTATTTCCCTAAACAGCATTGACCAAGTTTTCTTTGTAGTAGGGAATCTTTGTGTTTACACTGAAGAGAGCAACTTGATTTGTTAGTGTTATTTAGATGAACTAGGTGCTTTAATGTGTTTAAAGCATGCTACGACTACTTCCGTCCTGGCAGTCTTCAACGGATAATTCATAATAACAGCACTGTTTTACTGATTAACACATGATCAGTGCAGTAAAAACGTCGTTTGTCTGTAGAATGAATCTTCATTCGTAGTCCTTACCTCTTCTACCTACTCACAGTTAGTGTCGAGGTTTTTGTTTTTCACTTGATCATACTCAGGCACACACCACAGTCGGTAGGACACCTCTGGACGAGGGATCGGCCGGTCGCAGGGACCTCTACCTGACAACACAAACACACACAAGAGACAAACATCGATGCCCCGGGTGGGATTCGAACAACCCACGATTCCAGCAAGCACTCGGCCGCAGACCTACGCCTTTAGACCGCGTGGCCACTGGTATCGGCGTGAATCTTCATTCCGTCCGGAAATATGAGAGAAATACGACTTGATTCATGTTTCCTGCTGTATCGGCCGATAATCGAATTTGTACGGTACAAGTGATGCATTTAACCGCTTCTGCGAATTTATTTAACCTTTCAGAGCCTAGCGGTAACTTTACATACGACCAGGTTTAACATTAAAAAATTCTACGTGGTGCCCACATTGCTTTTATGCGTTCTGTACGGATCTCAGAACAAACAGCAACTTCTGCCTTATAAAACATGAAGGGACTGGTTTTTATAACCGAAGTGTAGAGTGTTTACAGCGCGGTACGCACTGAGTCCTTATGTAAAACAGATACGCTTCGTCTTTAAAGGGTTAAATATTATTTATTTGTTGTTTATCGGTGACGTTAGTAGGTCAGACTATACAGCTTAGAGTTATATAATGATTGGTAAGTAATTAATTTGAAAGGAATCGGAAAGAATTGACCGTGCCCTAATTTTAATTGTTATATCGTCATTTGCATAGAGGGACCGAGGAAGACATCAGTCAGGATATAGGGTGCCCGAAAGAGTTTCGAACCCGGCATCTTCCGAATGCAAGTAGTAAGTTTTCGCAGCGCGAGTTTGCGTGGTGGCATCAGGCGAATACGAGTTATGCGCTTATCATCATCTCAAAATGAGCACAAAACTTCAAAGGCTGTATCCTTGTGGATATGTCAGTATCATTTGCAAATTCCATTTCTTGTTAGAGAGTGCTTGGAAATGTTTTTCACATGCTCATGTTACAAATTTAATCTATGTACGCCGATGAGATTCGTATTGTGGCTTTCTGGGTTATGACAATGTGAAATCTGGTAGGTTAGTGGGCTTATCACTGTTTTGGAAGTACGCCGGTCTGTTGCCTTCACCTTATAGGTTGAAAGGAGCGAAGTTGGGGAAGTGAAAGTTTTTGTAGAAATACGGCAAATGAAGACTCTTTTTAGGCGCGTTTGCAGAATTGAGAAAAGTGAATATTGGCTTTGTCTGTCCGTCTGTCTGTCCGCATGGAACAACTCGGCTCCCACTGGACGGATTTTCACGAACTTTGGTATTTGCATATTTTTCTAAAATCTTTAGAGAAAATTCAAGTTTCATTAAAATATTACAAGAATAACGCATACTCTACATGGAGACCTGTGTATATTTATGTTGATATCTCGCTAAATTATTCTTAGAATGAGAAATCTTGCAGACAAAACTTGCAGATAAAATCAAATCACACATTTTCTGCTCAATAACGTTTCTATAAAAATCATGCAGTTTATGAGATAATGTGGGAAATTATGATAGAGCCGGACAGGTCACAGATGACAGTATAATAGAGCGCTTGTGCTTTGCAAGCTGGATAACTAAGGCTACAAACATACACTCTGAATGTTTAATACTTTCTGATTTTCCACTGCAACAGTGGTTACGCGAACACGCCTCAACTTTACGTTATAGTACGTTGTCTAGCTCGTAATAATTTCAGTACCCTGCGAAACGTTTGCCTTCACTCTTGGAGTTGTTGCCTTTTTCAGTGGTGCGTGTGAACCCTGTCCTTTCTTCCTGCTCCTCCTCCTCCTCTTTCTTGTCTCTTATTGATTAGTGATATGTAACGTCATTCGTTTCCTTTTCCTCCTGATTCACGCGCTCATACCTGGTTAAGTTTGTAACTTGAAAAACACTTCGAAAAATTTAATCTCTGTATCAGTTTATTGACGTCGAGATGAACGTTTTAATTACGAAATTGATGGATTCGTCACATTCTCTTCAGCTTCTCATTGTTGCAGTTTATGATTTGTGCAATGAATTTGTTAAAATTTATTACGTTCAAAAAGTTAGTGGAGCATGCATTATGCTTTTTCAATAATTTAAAGTGCTTTTTGCTTCAGAGCACCTACTTACTTGTTGGTCTGGTGACTGGTGACTTGAATATGCATGTCTGAAACAGGCCTATGATTACTCAAAAGTGAGATATAATCCACTTTATAACCAAACAACCAGTCAGTATGCGTGTAATTAATTGACTTTCTGTTGATTGGTTAAAACGGACGCAAGCGTAGAAGGCAACGGATTGCATTTCCAAGAATTTGGTGACGCAAAGCGCTGTACCTTTAGGGCCTGTGAGATGCATTCATACTGAAAATTTAGTACCGATAGCATCTGCCGGCGCAAATTCAGCAAGGCTTGAAGCGTAACGTCGAAACCGCTTTTCCGGTATGCTCTGTTAGAGACCGCCACGAGTGTAAATTAGACAAGGAAGAGTGTCGGCTGTTCTCGGTCGAAAATCTGAATTACGTCGCAAACGAAAGAGACAAACAGATGGGAATGGGTTTTGCTTATGTGCTGAGGGAAACAAGCATGGGTATAACCCGTACACTTGTTAAGCTACAGCAGATCCTGATCTGCCAGGCTGAACGGGGTCGTAACGAGTTCAGTTACACTGCTTTTACGAACCACACGAAACAGGCTGTGGGATTTGACAGAATTGCGCTTCGCGCCATACGGCACGACCAACGCTGGATATGCTGAAGAAATTTTTGGGAAACGGGATTATTTGTGAGGGATTGTGGGTATCCAGATCCTTGATGGCTCACCCCATAACCATTTTTTGAAGCCTGTAAAGAACGCGTGTACCAAAACAGGCGAAGCAGCATACACCAACCAAAAGTGAATATCGAAAGTGCCATCGGAGATAATAACGGCTGCAGCACTTACATTTTTGCCCGGAAACATGACCAGAGGATTGATGCATGTATTCAGAAAAGCGTGGGACATTCACCATGTTTTGTGAACACTCGTCTATATTGTGCGGTTTATTTCTGTTCGGGTTAGCTTTTGAATTTGTTACGCTTTATAGGGCCTTTTGAAATTAGTTCACAGTACACTGTGTGTGCATCAGTGACCGAGTGAGCAAACAGAACACCACATGTTCTTGGAACACTTGCGTGACAGAGAATGTCCTCAGTGCATGGATTGGTCACAGAGACCCTGTTGCCTAATATGACCACAGCTGAATTTTCCTTTTGGGGCCACTTCAAGAGTCATGAGTACCCCCAATGTCCCATAATCCCTCAGTGAAATCTAAGCAAGGATGCTTGCAGTTGTTGCCAAGATGGGGAATTATTGGTGTTTCCTGAGAGAATCACATGCATTTCTGGAACTGAGATGTCTGGTACAATGTACTTTGTTTCATATTTACAGCTCTACTCATTTCTGAGATGTGATTGCTCAAAAGTACTACCTCATTTTATAGGCGTGCTTGTTAAAAGTGCGTAACTAATTTTTGGAATACAGTTGTTCAAAAGCACCACCACATTTCTTAAGTGGAATGTAATTTTTGAGATGTGATTTTCAGGAGTGCGATTTCATTTCTGAGATAAGCTTTCAAAAGTGCCATCTTCTATATTGATAGGATTGTAGCGGTATTGTGTTTTATAAACACACGTATTACTTTTTTCGGTCGATACTGAACTAACCCACTTTTTCAAATGGATCGTAGGGTATAATCAGTCTGAGAAACAAATCACTCAGGTAATTTACACAGGAAATACTGACCTGTGACAGCTGGACACTTGACCGGGATCATTAACCACACACCACCGAGATCTGAAACCACTTCAGTATGGAGATCAGAGTAACTTTGCAGGTCGGAGTACCCATGTGTCTACTCACTTCACCGAAAGTTGCGGTCGCGTGGTGCTCGTATTCGGAAGGCTGCGTCTTCGAATCTCGGACCGCATTTCAGCTGTCTTGACAGGGGTTGTCCTCGCCTTTTTTATTCCCGTCAAGAGAATTCTGTGGGTGGTGACCTGAGCTAAACCACGACTGGTTTCTGTCACATACTTCGCATTTCACAACAAAGCTGGTGTGCCTTTCAGTTCAGGCTTTCTAAAACAAGTGGTCAGTTTAAGTAGAGACGAAGAAGAGCAAGGTGTATAGAAACGTCTATGAAGGATGAGAAGCTGAAGCAAGACTCATACGTATTGTTTGATGGAGCAGCATTTGCCTGTTGAGTACACCATTTCTGGCGCGTTTGCTTTGTTATTTTCTCGAAGTCTTTAATTCATGAATACTGACGTCTAATACTCTCTTACGAGCAGCGATTAGAGTCAGTTCACGGTTCTCGCGTTAGGAGAGAACACAGCGTAAAATTTACTGTTTAAATTATCTCGAAAATATAAGATATAGGGAGCGTTAAGGCCTACTGGATGAAAAGTCTGGGTTTTATTTTTTGTGCGTTCTTATAAATATTTGGCGACTGATGCATGCAAAAACGCATGTTTCTCTCTATGTAGAGTATTCATTAATGTTTTATAATTTTGACTGGAACTGGAATGTGTCGACGGAATACAAATAACATATACCGATATATATGTATACATATACATATAACATTTTATAAAAGTAGTTTGTCAGCCAGGGTAGCCTAGTCAGTACAGTGATGAGGTTAGGGGCTGGACAGCAGAGGAATTGTCTTTCGATTGCCGGCAGGGGAAACGGTTGCATCTTTTGTCCAGAGTGTCCAGACCGTCCCTGAGGCCCATTGGGCCTTCTGTTGACTGGGTATCGGATGTTATTTTCTCGAACACAAAGCGGTCAGGATGTGAAGGTGACCGCTTAATTTCCATATAGTACTGCAGTTAAGAGAAGCCCATATGCTTTCGTGGTGTGCGTACGGATATCTCTTTAAAAATTCATTCATTCATTTCTCGAGGTGTAACAGGCTTACAGAATCTGAGTGTCTGCAGCTCAGAAAAGCAAGACACATTATGGTGTCTGTGATTCTGAAACAGCTTGTGTTCGTAGCGCGATCACAGAGCAGGTCCGGGAAACAGTGGAGATGCGACGAAGGTCTTCTGATTGCATTACCAAGACATAGAAAGACTAAAAAGATTTGACACGAATACTTTGGGCGAGACGAGACCTGCAGATGGTTTCACACAAAATACAATTAAAGAGACAGGAAGCAGGGAAATAATCTAATGCTCCAGCTCTGTATTTTAAAGTAGATGTCAACCTTCAATTTGAAGAAAACTTTTTGCTTTCAGTGGTTTGAAGTTCGATATTTCACATTAAGAGAAAAACATAGATTAAATGCTTGAGGACAAGGAGCAAAGGAAATTTGGACCTAAGAGAAGAGAGCTAAAGAGAGGATGAAGTAAACTTCGTAATGAGGAGCTTCTTAAATTGTAATACAATTCTGAAGGGTTCTGACGTTGATATGTCAACTGGAATCATTTGCTCTTTGGGGGTTTCCATGGCTCGTGTTAAAATTAAAACTAAGAACACTGTGTTTCGGGGACTGGATTTACCCCTGCCCGCAGGTAGAAGAGTAAGACAACTGCTCAGTTGGAGCCAGTATGTGGCCCACCCCAGTAGGTGTCCCCGAAATATAGTGTCTTTAATATTTTGTGGTGACTCATCCCCGTTGAGTGTGGTGACTCATCCCCGTTGAGTGATTCAGTTGCAGATATGTACAGATACAGGTGTTGTTATATATACATATATTTTTTACTCAAAACAGTCGCATACAACATAAAATACAGGATAAGGTATGCTGCATGTTTCGGCTTGTTAATCTATCATCAGGCCCTTATTAAGAACTTTAAGCCTTTAAAGACGAAGCGTATGTTTTATATAAGGACTCAGTGCGTACCGCGCTGTAAACACTCTCCACATCGGTTATAAAAACCAATCTCTTAATGTTTTATAAGGCAAAAGTTGCTGTTTGTTCTGAGATCCGTACAAAACACATAATGCAATGTAAGCACCATGTAGAATATTTTAATGTTAAACCTGGTGGTAGGTAAAGTTACCGCTAAGCTTTAAGAGGTTAATAAGGCACTTTAACACTGCAATAGGTGGGAGATCTCCACCTTTGCATAACAACAACAACAACAACAACAACAACAACAACAACAACAACAACATATTAATGTGTTTAAAAATTTAAGAAAAGAATTCTTAACACAAGCTGGCTTGATATATATGATAAAAGTGTGAACGTATAAAAAATGAAGGTTAAAAGGTTAAAAGGTGTTTGAAAGATGTTTCTGTAGGCAGGCAAATATGTTTCCACATTGTATGAAGCAGTGGAGCAGGCTTCTTTTACTGTTTTTGTAAAGTAAGGCGCTTTCCACTCTTGTGATTCAGTTAGATGTGCATTTTCTGAAGCTTTCATCTTATGTTTTTTAACTTCGGTTTTTGGGGATTTAGACAGTTGAAAATATGTCAATTCATACGAATTTTTTTTGGCATCTTAATGTTGCTTTAGCTTCGGTGTGTGTTGTAGCTGTAGCTGCTATAGATGTAGGCAGCTATAGCAACTATACACGCTGCATCTATCTGTAGTGTAGAAATGCCACTTCACTGAAGTAGAAGGCTTAAATATTGTACCTATTCACCTACTACCACTTACGCACACATCTGTTTATTGCTTGCCGTATCTTCGCGCGCGCATACACACACACACACACGCACACACACACACTACACTACACTACACGACCCTACACTGCACTGCACTACACTACACTACACACACACACACACACACACACAATACAGTACACACATACATACATATATATCTACATACATAATACGTACATACATACGTACATAAACACACACACACACATGAATTTTCGGCACATGTAGAAGTAATAGCTAATGTCTGTGTGATGTTTGTTTAATTTAACTTATGCATATTACGTTTCGCTTGTATCGCTGGCTGTAACTTAATTAATTTTCTCTTCTTTCTGTCTGTACAGTCAATGCACGTAAGAAAGGGAGTGAAAAATGATGCGGAGAGTGGAACAGTTGAAAGACTGAATAATATATGGAACCTTACTTTCAGTGTTGATTTGTAGTCATGGACGGAAATATTCTCGTACATAGGAGCTGTTTATTTACTGCTGTCGGTAGACCAGATTATATAGCGCTGAATATTGGAATGACCGGTGAATGAATGAAATGGTGAGGGAACGGCAGTAAGAAATACCATTCTGCCGTTGTCCGGAGAGATTGAGGACAGTCGTGAAAACTAGTCGGTATAGTCGGTCTTGCGACCGAGATTTGAACACGGTACTTTTCGAATAGAAAATAAGAGTGCTATCGGCGATTAGAAATGCAGTGGCTCTAACGTGGTATGAATGGTAACTTGGATTTGGCCTGCGAATATTTCAACAAAAGGAAGACAAAAGAACGACAGCCGCATAAATTTAACGCCGAATGCCATGCATTTATTTACCCATAATTTGTTTTATTCGTATATAATCTCTATATTTATTTATGCATAGACCCTATATACGGGGAAAACGTGTCCATGTAAGCATAATACTGTTTAGAATAATACTGAGTTCTGTTCGTCCTTCTTTCGTGATACTACCTACGGATTAACATGGGGTTTCCTGTGCCTGTGCTTAATAAGGATATTGCCCTGAGGAGTAATCTCTGCACTAGATGTGTGTGTGTGTGTGTGTGATAAGCCTCTTGCACCTGCCGATTTAAGCCGAGAATAGAACTTCCTGTACCCATTAACTACGAAACTGGGAGGGCCTCAAAAACTGGTCTAGATGCGGTGGCGAGGACATGTATTTCTACTCCCGCTGGAAGTGAACCCCAGTCGTGCGTGTATCTGGTAGTCCAATTACCGTAACGATTTACTCCTGTCTACCTACGCACCTATACGCATTCATACAAACATACGTACAAATACAAATACAAATGCGCGCAAAAGTTGTAGCTCTTTCCTTATACGCCTACTTGTCCTGTTACATTATACTGAAAAATGTTGGCTAATTAAGGAGAATGTTTACCATGAGAGATGAGAAGGTAAAAGATTTTTATAGCGTTTGCCTTGCAGAGTGTTTTAACAGTCTTGTTATACGTTGAGCGTGTTTTAAGAGAATGATTGTTTGTTGTTCATTTTGTAAAGTTACGAAACCTGTCCAAAGGAGATCGGAAATGTTGCTAGTGTATTGCTGTTGGAGACCAAAAATTTCCCTGTAGTATTAGTACAATTACGGCAGTGAAATCGAAGTTGATGTAATTGTCAGTCATGCAGTATATTTGTAATGGACTGCGTAAGCAATTTTAACCGAAAAACCTGCAGGAAAGAAAGTACTTGGAAAGATAAGGTGTAGACGGAAAGATAGTATTAAACTCTATTTTAAAGAAGTAAGGTCAAAACATAGTCCGGTGGTGGGTTCAGGAACACACTAACGAAAATTCGGATTATAATCCGAATTACAGGTAACCTATAAGGCGTGGGGATCATAACTAGCTGGATGATTTATTTATCAGCTTCTCAAGAATGACTTTTCTCCATACATTTACACAACGAACGTCATTAATATTAGAGTTACCGTTGAATGACAGTAGCGGATCAGCAGTAGGTTGCCTATAAATGAATAATATTAGTGTTTGCTTAACAACGTGTACAGTATTCCGACTATGACAATGAATGTAGAATGGGTAGTGATTAATTAATTTAAGGGTATGGAAGAAAGCGGATGTGGCGTAATTTGAGACGTTATTTGTGAAGTAACGAGAAGAACCTCGAAAAGACTGTCAGTGTAGACGAACTGTAGATCGAATTTTGAAACTGGGATGTCCAGACTTGAAAGCAGAGAGATAACCCCTGGATCTAACATTCGGTGATACGCATAACAACAAACTCTACTGGCACAAAACTGGAAATATGAAAGAGGGTACGTAAGTCCCTTAGTGATTACCCTGTAGGGTTTTGCAAAATTAATGTAATCGCAATTTACTTAGAAGCTGCTGTGGTCCACAGTGCCGGTGTAGGTTAAATCAGGTTTTGAGTTCCTCTTTTAATTGTAACATGCTGTACCTTATCTCTTCTCTTCAGCTGTACAGCCATTATGTTAATTAGGAGCCACAGCCTCTTGCAGAGCTGCAAGATGTACACTTTAATTATCATTGTAACTGTGGCCATATTATTATCCAAAGACGTCGGTGAAATGGAGCAAGTTGAAATTCTTAATGGCTCTTAACTGTGCGATAGGCGTAAATATGTCGACAGAGAAGACGCGATTATTTCTCGACACACTGTTCATACTGCGTGAAAAGAAACAGAAATGTCTTTAAGTGTGGGCCTCCGGACTCAAAGCCAAGAAAACTTGCTGAGAGTTTGACGAAATAGTGACTCTGTTCCTCCACACAGCGCCTTCGCGCTACTGGTGTTTGAGAGCAGGGTGTTGAAGAGAATAGATGGACTTACGAGTATGCGGCGGAAGCAACAGGTGGGTGGAGAAAATTACGCTTTGAGGGGCTTCATAATTAAAGTGTTGAAATCAGGGAGCATGAGATTGGTTGGGAATGTAACGCGCATGGGAAATAAACGGAAACAAAATCCTAGTCTGCCAACGGAATGCGAAGAAGAGGCACAGCAGTTTTAAAGACAAGGGGCTTTTGTTCCCCAACAGGGCGTTTTAACACATCTGAGTGTAATGGAGAAGGTGGTTATGAAGAGAACACATAAACACATGGGGGAAGACTTGAGAGAAGTACATAATGGGGAAATTTATAAGTCGTAAGCTTCACAGATATTATTCTACTTATTAACTTGGTACAGGATATTTACAATCATATACCTGGAGCAAATCATGTTTCTAGGATATAGTAATTCCGGGAAAGTAGCCGCGGCGGGAGGGACGCCGCATTTTTGAGTTTGGTGGGTTCTGGCGATCCTATGCAGATTGCAGCACATTTGCTTGTTCAGTGGGTCTAGAGAGGTGTTGGGAGTGTACGTAGTGAATATCGGCGCTGTGTTGCAACACTTATACCAGATTTTATGCGATGAGTTTCCTAACTTTATGCTCAAAGTTTCTCTGGTGCTCACGAAATACGTCTTAATTAGTTCCAATCGAAGTAACTATGCAATCACGATACATTAGAGGTTTCCGGCCTTTTTGACCTTACTTTCACTTCATGTAGCCGCCATGTTCTTCATTCCTTTCGGCAAGGTGGGGGCGGGGGGGGGGGGGGGGGTGGGGGGGTGCAGCATCTCTCCCTGAGGATTAGAAGAGATGCCATACTTAATTCCAAATCAGTTTGAAAGCATTGTGCACATGCATTACAGAGTACGAAAATTATCTGTTCTATTGCTGTATCTTCCAGCTAGACTGAATGGCTCATTCTAAAAATGATGAAAACCAAAACAATCGTCGAGCTTATTCAGACACTCAGAAGAGCAAGTTTTTCCCCCACACAGACATACTGTTCGAACTGTTCGAACAGTTCGAACAGTATGTCTGTCTAGAGAAAAACCGCCACGAGAAAAGGCGTGTTGTGGAAACATTTCTCGCAGAACCCTCATTGATGCCCTTGCTGTAGGGGCTGTTGCCTCATCTTGTTGGAACCATACTGAAGAGGGATCGATTACACAACGATGTAACTGTGGTTCAGGGACGTTGCGTAACATTTCCACATAGCCCTCGGATATCACTGCAACCGCTGAACCTTCGTTGTCTTCAAAGGAGTAGGGGCCAAGGACCCCCCAAAAATGCGATCCCACAACAGACATTTAATTTATCGCTGTGTAAAGGACGCTGGTGGAGCTGCTGTGGATTTTTGGATGCCCATTAGCGGTGATTCTGGTTGTTCACATAGCCAGGCAAGTGGAAATAAAAGCATATGAGAAATGTTTCCACAACACGTAATTTCTTGCGGCAGTGATGTTCTATGGCCTGCGCGTTCACCTGATCTCAACGCCTATGGTTACTTTTTACGGGGTTATCTCAAAAGTAACCTTTTCATCTCTAAGCCTAGAACTATCGACAAACTAAAGCAGAGAAGAAAGGATGAAATCGCAGCAATCCCGGAGAAGGTGACTCGTTGGGTGATGGGAAAATCTTCGAGGAAGACTGGAGCAGGTTTCGAGGAATGGTGGGAGGCATCTGAACGACGAAATTAAAAAAAAAAAAAAGTACAATTCAAAGCCGTCCTCACAACTTCAATATAAAATTATTATTTGTGATATACAAGGCTACGTGTTTCGACCACCTAGGTGGTCATCATCAGGCCCGGGTACAAGATATAATAGAAGAAGATTATTGCCAGTGAGATCTCATTATGGCATTACAAGTTGTGGAACCATTGTATATACAATATGGTTGGTGTCTGAGTATAAAATTAAAACATTTCCAGTTTGTAAAATACGGCGTCATACTGTAAGATTAAAAACAATATTTAAGATTCATGAATTTACGTGGTGTGAGTATGTGAT
The DNA here is from genome assembly GCA_013340265.1 of Coptotermes formosanus. Classification (NCBI taxonomy): domain Eukaryota; kingdom Metazoa; phylum Arthropoda; class Insecta; order Blattodea; family Rhinotermitidae; genus Coptotermes; species Coptotermes formosanus. The sequence continues at coordinate 1,438,190 of BLKM01012201.1, read as the reverse complement.
AACAATGGATTTTTGACGAGTGGTTTGACGAAAATTGTGTGTGAGTGTTCCGTGAATTTCGGACTGTAATTGGGTGGTGATGTTTTCCGTTCCCGGGAGGTATGTAGATCTTTGGTGCAGTGAGTCTTATATGAGATACGGATGTATGTTAGTTGATGGTCACGCCTGACGGTAGAAACCTGTAAAGTGGGTATGTGCTATATAGAGTTAGAGTAAAAATTGTGGGTATTAGTTTGAATATTGGGTGTTGTTAATAGGATTTTACTTACTGTGTGAATAAATATGGGGATTCTCCGGGTGCGCATGACAAGTACTAAGTTCTTCAGTGATAATAACTCTTACATAATAGGTCAAACGTCATCCTATTATTTCGTTTTGAAAACCGTCAGGTTTTTCTGCCCCACCCTCTATTCAAGGATGTCAGCAAGAACCAGGCGTTAGCTGTAGGCTTACCCTCAGGGTAATATATGTACATGAACCGAGGATCGCCGTACATAGGCACTGACTTACTCATCAAGTGGTTCACAGAACATTTTCTCAAACACAAAGCTTCAGGGAATGTAATTCTACTTTACGTGGCAGCAGAACCCCTGCAGCTACCCCTTATTCTTGCAGACTGCTGTTGAAAATAACGTTACTATCATTTTTCTAGCGAATTGCTGTACTCATGCGTTGCAGCCATTGGATAAGATTATGATGTCCGTTTTATTGTCAAGAATGGTTCTTTCAGTTTTAAATATTATTATTATTATTATTATTATTATTATTATTATTAGTCACCTTTATGCAGGTTATTTACAGTTAAGTACCTACAATAAATCAAAACTATATTTCTTAAGTATGTAGGCCTGAAGTTGTAGGTATTCTGTAGTTACAATTTATGGTACATGTAACGATTTTTCCCATGATAAAGGCTCAGTACTTTTACCTTAGTACTTTTCGAAGTATGTGTGCAGTGCCCAGTGTGTCTGTTTTCTGCGGGCCTTGATTTCGTGCTTTACAGGTATGTTGCTCAGGTATTTTCCGAATGATTTTGAGATGATTCAAGTTGCCCGTGTTATCACTGGCATCGCTTTTGTTTATACATTCCATACATTTTAACATCTTTTTGGCTTCTTTCTTTGTCACATTTCACCTCCTGAAATTTCAGTGTCTATTAACTGGCTACTGTTATTGGTATGTCGTCTCTCGTCACAGGTCATTTCTCCCCGCTACTTCTCTTGAACCAGCGGCGATCCCCACCGCTCAGGTATCACGTTTCGGACTGCAGTACTTTCCGTATTATGTGTGATGTTCCAAGCACAGCTGTTTTCTGCAGCGAATATCTTGAGTGTTTTCCTGGTATGGCTTCTAAATTTTTCCTTAAATCTTTTGTTACTATTCCGGTAGCTCCAATTACCACGGATATAATCATATATTTCATGTTCCACATTCTTTGTATCTCTATACATAAACGTTTGTATTTTAGTTTCTTTTCTGCTTCCTTTTGTGTGACATTTCTGTCCGATGGTATTGCCACGTCTATCAGTAGGCATGTGTTCTCTTCTTGCTTTTAATTATTATATCTGGCTTATTTGCTGTAACTTCTGTGTATGTACCCCTTGATTCCATAACACTGTCACATCTTCATGTTCACATACTGGTTTAGGTGTGTGTATACCACTTATCTGTCGTTTCGGGGGCTAATGCTTTGCATATTGAGTAATGTAAATGCGCACCAACTTTACCATGTCTCAGTAAATATTCATTCTTCGCCAAAATGGGGCATCCTGAAGTTAGGTGGTCAATAGTTTCTTCATGTTGTTTACATAACCGGCATTTACTGTCAACTTCTTCCTTCAAAATTTTATTTCTAAGTAGTTTGTACAAATTGCTTGATCATGTGCTGCCACTATTGTACTCTCTGTTTCTCCCTTAATGTTTCAAAATCTTAACCATCGATATGGCTGCTCATTATCCACCAGTTTTTCATCTAAGCTACGTGGAAATTGTCCATGCATCCTTTTCCCCCGCCACCTTCCTTTTGCCTTCTCTGTTATGCTGGCCTTTATTTGTCTTGTTCCTCTCTGCAATTCTGTCCTGAGGCGCCTGGCTGTCTGCACTACCGCTGATTTAGTGCTGTTTTGGTGCGTTCTAACAATTTATGTTAATGGGTCTTCAGTACTGTCTGCATATTCCATCAGTTTTTAAATTTCTATTATGTAAGCTTCTTCTAACTGCATCAGCCCCCTTCCTCCGTATTTTCTGGAAACATACAAACGGTCTACATCTGCCTTTGGGCGATGCTATCCATGGATGGTTAGCAGTTTTCTTGTTTTCCTATCCAATTTTGTCAATTCTTCTTGGTGCCAATTAATAATTCCAAAACTGTATCTAAGTACTGGTACTGTCAATGCTCCAAACTATTCCAATTATTATTATTATTATGTGTGTTTCTCTTGTCACAGGCCTTTTCTTCCTGGTACGTCTCTTGAACCAGCAGTGATCCCCACCGCTCAGGCTTCAAGCTTCACACTGCAGAACTTTCCGTATTATGTGTGATGTTCCAAGTATAGCTGTCTTTTGTAGTGAATCTATCGAATGTTTTCCTGGTATAGCTTCCAAATTTTTCTTTAAGCTTCTCGTTACTATTCCAGTTGCTCCAATTATTACTGGTACAATTGTACACTTCAGGTTCCACATTCGTTGTATCTCTATACATAAACTCTTGTATTTTAACCTCTTTTCCGCTTCCTTATTATTATTATTATTATTATTATTATTATTATTATTATTATTATTNTTTCCGCTTCCTTATTATTATTATTATTATTATTATTATTATTATTATTATTATTATTATTGAACTCTGTTACCACTGCTGATGCCAAAAAGTTCTTTCGCATTCCGCGAAAGTCTGTTTGTTTTTGCTGTACTCGGTTCGTTTCCCCTGACAGTAATGACTATATTTGTGCGAATGCTTTTCAGCTTCTTAATCTAAATTTGCATGAGAGAAAACAAACTTGACGCGAAATTTTCTACTAATTTTTTTGGGTTCTAAATCTTTTCCATCTTCGATTGACAATATTGGTCTTTGACTTCGCACTTGGAACCTCCGAGGCTTTCCTTTGATGCTTGTTAGTCCAGCCCTTAAGAATTGTCCTTCCGCCAGGTGTTCAATTGCGGCAAATTCAATTTGTAGTTATTTCGATATCTTCAGAAAGCGTACTATCACAGTCTGATTTGATGTTATTTTTAGTTTCATATAAAAATGCGTCATAATGATTTATGTAAATACTTCGTGCTTTGTTTATTTTGTGTGTGTCCTCTTTGTTATTCTTTGTTACTTATTATTGTATGGGGCCGCGGTGGCGCAGTTGGTTGAGGCACTGCACTACAAACCGGAAGGTCGCGGGTTTGATTCCCGATGGTGTCATTGGAATTTTTCATTGGCATAATCTTTTCGGCCGCACTATGGCTCTGGGGTCGACTCAGCCTCTAACAGAAATGAGTACCAGGAATATTTCCTTGGGGGTAAGCGCGGCCGGTGCGTAGGGCTGACAACCTTACCACCTTAATGTGCCGACTGTCTAGAAATCTGGAGCCTCAGCCTCCTGGAACCCTAAGGGCCTGTGCAGGCCTGTAATGGGATTACTTTACCTTTACTTATTATTATATGGATCATAAGGGACATTATGTGCTAGACTATTTAAATTTAAACTATAGTGACTCTTACATTATGCTATTCATTACGGATTAATTTTGAAAAATATAAAAGCATTGGAAGTGACGGGATAAAGACCATGTTTCGGTAGAGTGCGTGGTTGTGCCCGCGCGAAGTATATCTTGTCGTCGAGGCAACAGTTGCTGGGATGAACAGTGAAGCGTGACGAGGCGATCAGAGGAAGCGAGCAGCCAGCCAGCCACAGCATCCCATAAAATCTCGTTCTTTTCCCAGCAGTAACAGGTTAATGAAGTCAGACGCTACTGGTGGTCGTGATCTTAATTCTTTCGAATGGAAAACAGGACAACGGTTACACAAATACGCGCTCAGCAAGTGACCGTGTATTCCGTCATTTGTCTTTGTGAAAGATGGAGAAATTACAAAATGAGGACCTTTGCATCGTGTACCCTTCAACAAGTCTTATTGGTAGTACGAAATGGGTGAGACGTACATCCCTCACGGGGAGATGTGAGAAGAGTGCAAAACAGAAGAGATCGTTGTCCGCCTAGGTGTAAGTGGGATATAATATTGAAATGGATCATAAATAAATGGGGTGCGGAGGGAGAACTGGATGTACATTGCTCTAGGTAGGTTGTTGCGGTGGGGTGCAGAGGGAGAACTGGATGTACATAGCTCAAGATAGGGTGTAGCGGTGGGCTGCGGAGGGAGAACTGGATGTACGTGGCTCTAGATAGGGTGTAGCGGTGTACATGTTTAATCATGGTAATGAATCTGCGGGTTCGTTAAAAGTCGGCATTATCTGAGTCCATTAAGAAAGTAAGGAGGAGCATCTTCCGTACTGTCTCTTAGCCTCTAAGCGTACACGACTTTTCAGTTCCCGCTGGTAAAGGAAGTCTTCAATCGCAGCAGTTCTGCAAGAAATACATCACCACAGACGATATTCTACGTTACAAAACTTAAGGCTAGAAAGGTGGTCAGAAGAAGTGTGATAAATACAAAAATAATCGAGGTTTTTAAGGGAAGACTGCTTCATACAATTTCTGAGTTCCAGTTTTTTGTAGAACCAATACTACTTACACACCGCCAAACACAAACTGTATTAGTAAAGAAACTTCTTACATTAGTTCTGGCGACGTATGTTTTGACTTAGTTGTCATTATCAGCTTAACCTAATAAAACATAAGAATATAAAAGTGTGCAAATAAAAATATTATTTATCTGTTTGCTAGGAATGAGGTCTTGAATACTTGCTATATTGTTTACAGTGTTGATCTCTGTTCTTTGTTTTAGCTTTATAAGTCTTTTTGTTCGTATAAACATGTATTGAGTTTATTTGTTTGAAACAACTGTAACTGAGTATAGTTTGATTTTTTTAAAAGTGAAGTGTCTGTGAAACTTAATACGGCCAAAAATATTTATAAGGCTAAACCAAAGAACAGAATTCAGTATTGTAAACCATATTTAAGGAACCGAGGTATCATACGCAGTAAACTGACACCATATGTTCCGTATTTGCACAATTCATATTTTTACATTTTCTAAGATGAGCCCGATTTTGACTGACATGTGTCGTTAGAGTTAATGCAACACGTTATGTTGAATAATAACAGTTGTGTTTGACGGCACACAAATAATATCTATGAACACAGATAACACAACGGGATGCCAAACATGAAAGTTCTGTAGAACAATTTTTTATGCCATTGAAATACTTGCCTTAAGTAATGCTGTGCATTTACTCCTACAGCATTGGGTGGAAGACTGCGTCCTACACAGAGGCTAGCCTATTTATTGTGAAAGCTTTTTTTTTAATGTGAACCTGTCATGCAAGTGCGAAAGAATGACTGACTGCCTTCTAGTATTCAAGATGTTCCTTCAAGGAATTGAGTGATGAATTTTGCCTGAAAACTTTAGGAAACTGGTTCTTTGCTGGACAGACTCAAAGGTGCTGCCGGACCTAAGCGAAAGTAATATATAACTTGATCAAAGTGGACGATCTGGAGGATACAATTCAAAAGATTTCAAGGAAGTGAATGTCTAATCTTTTAATATTTGGTATTTTTATTTGAAAAAATACAATCTCTGGGAATTTTAAAGCTGATTTTTCACAAGACGTAAATCTTGATGTTTCTTATGACACTGATTCAGAGATAATGGCAATTTTTAAGTGAACTGGATTTTTAACACACTGAGCAGTCGAATACAGAGAAGGAAGAGAAGACCCATACCTCCATGAAGATGAACCACTGCATCCAGCAACACGCACAGTTAGGCTTTCTTTTAGTGTTGCTCTTGTTGAGGGCCCGTTATTCCTACCAGAAAAGCGAGGGGCGTGCGAAATCCCGAGAGTTAAGGGTCAGTTTTGGAAGAGGTATTTATTCCCATTTCTGCAAGGAGTGGTTGTGATATGAATGAAGTACTTTTAACGGGGTACCACGCTGACACACACTGATATCACTGTTGCATTTTAAAAACCTGTTTCCATGATCGAGTAATTCCGAATCATTACTTTGGCTGGTTTGGAGGCAAGTGGACTTGGCCGTCATACCTTCCTAATATTAATGCTTGTGGTTACATTTTGTCAGGCATTCCTATGGACCATGACTGCAGTAATTGAATTCGAAAGATCGCGGATCTGTAGAGTGAAATATGCGTAGCCCAAACAATACTGGTTTTAATATTTTCAGGCGGACAGTGCAACGTGTGCATGTACGTACGCGCCATACTGTTGAGGCGGACGGCGGGTATATTTACCGCGTTCTGAAATAACGTCATGGTCATTGGTGGGCGTCTTAAAACACCTAGAGGACAGCTCTTCATCGTCATATAACGCAACTTAACACAAAGTAACAACCTAGCGGAACCTAGCCTAACGTAAAGTAACGCAAAGTAATGCGATTTATGATTGCAGTATAATATACAATATTTTGTTATTACGCCAAAGAATCCGTCGCAATATATATATGAGAAAGTGTAGGCAAATTTTATTTTACGGCGAGAGATGATCAGCTTCCGCTGAACCCCTAGGCTGGAGGAGTATTCTTAGTCGGCTGTTCACAAGCTGTTCTTATAACTACGCTCAATACCTTCCGTATCTCTAGGCCGTTTTCTCCATTCATGATCTGAGGGCGTGCCAAATTGTGGCTACAGGGGCTTGGAAACACTTCCATAAATGCCGGGCCAGTGGGTAGTCGTCCCGCTTTTTATTGGGGAGGTGTTGATTTCCAATCTCGGCCCAGCTATCCCGACTCATGAAATTCGCCGTCTTTCTCTCCACACAAGCAAATCACAGCGCAGCAGTTCCAAAGTAACCCACGATTGCTTCCTTCGAATTCTTTCCAATTCTTCATTCATTAGTCGTCCATCACTCGACAGTATGTAGTCTGGGACATTAAAACCATTTTAAAAGCAGACCGAATATTTACTTACATGTGTGTACAGTATATAAGTTTTAAGAAGAACCTTTAGCGTGATCACGTCCGATTAGGAGATTTTGGACCGTCGCGTTTGTAATAAACGTTGCAATTACAGAACGCCTTGAAGGACAGAGAAATGAGAGGAGTTCGAAATAAAATTGAAACCAGTTCTTTTTATTGGTAGCTTATTTTATTCCACTGAACTAGAGAATCTGTGTAACGTGTTTGACGTGGATTTCCCTGCTGCAGAATTTACATTCTGACTGCCAGTTGCAGGGAATTGGCAAATTAATTTGAAATCATGTGCATCGAAAAAGTTGTGCTTACTCTGTTGTTTTTACGAATGTATTTTTTACCATACGATTGGAACAAATTACATTTTTTAGGTCACAGTGTCGAAAGTACACATGTGTTTTTCACACACGTGAATCAAAGGCTTCTGATTCTAGGTCGTATAATGACGCTGTTATACCGTACTATTTTCAGTATCAGTAACAATGTTTGTGAGCAGTATTGGAGGAATTTGAATCGTAAGATCTTCCATGACTTTAGTCAATCCCTTCAAACAGAGTTGTGATTGTACCTCAATTACGTCACGGTTGCTTTATTCAAAATGCTTTATAATTCATCATTCATCAGTTGTCGCTATATTGGCTATGTTTATTATAAATAAATAAGTAAATTTGATTGACCGTGTTGGTGTGTTATGTCGTTTTAACAGAAGCATGCGGTATTTATTTACTTACATAAATGGAAGCTGCGTATTCCATATAGTGCCACCTGAGGGATGAAAATACAAACATAAAAATTTGATGTTTAATTGAGTGAGGAGCGCCTTAGGTATAGAGACGGAATGGCTAACTATAGGAAGAAAAGGGACGAAGGATAAAATACGAAGTAACTATTACCTTTTCGGTTTAAGCGGGTCTCTTACACTAGCATTTTGAATTTATGTTTTGTGATATATATTTGATAAAAGTGTCATGACGTAAATAGGTTAAGTACCGACACGTAATGCTGACCCACACTTTTGTACAGTGGGTAGTGGGTCATTCGCGGGGTTAAAGCAGTTGGAGTGTGGCCCTACATATCCATCTCCATCTAGCGCTAAGGTTAAAGAAAGAGCAGATCTATACTTCTCCTGCCCGTCTGTGCCTTCATGGCAGGTTGTAGGTTAAACATCACCTTTACTTTTACCAACACGTAATTTTTCTACGTGTTGGTACCGTGATTTCAGATGATTTTTTGTCGTGACACCGATATATACACTTGTAACAATTATTTTTAGCGCTTTACGAAAGTAATTGTAAAAATTACGCCTGTTTTGTTTGCCATGCCCAGCTGTCGAGGCTGCTGTACAGATATCCATGAAATTTAATATCTGAGCTTGCCGGTCCATTCTCCTATTTTTTCCAGACTGGACTACATTAAAGGACACATTACTTGAAGCTCTACATGAATTTCTACGTGCATATCAAGCCCACCTCGCTGAATATTTATGGGAAATAAAAATAAAATTTTCGAACAAAATTTTAATCAAAAATAGACCGAACATTGTATGTCCAGTACCCTTAATGTTTTTGGGATAATGAAACGGCAATGCATCCCGCCTATTTTCCGCTGTGTGTGAAAGGTTTTGAAACTGTGCATTTACGAACTGGAAATGTAGACATACGAACGGAATGAAAGGGCCAGGAATGTTAAACTTTGCTTACAGTTCCCAGCATTTTAATTACCATCATCACTGCAGAAACATATTCCGTGTATGATCAGTTGGTGTAATAGTACAGATAGAACCTGAATGTTGACTATTAACTTCATTCAATGTATCCGACGTTCGACACAAATTCACATCAAACATTATTTCAGTGACCTCACAGCTCTTCATGCCAGTCTGTTGCACTAAATCAGGTGTACTGAGCAGACCAGAAGGGACCGCACGGCAGTGTCCTTGTGAAATACTAGAGGAGCTCACGAGAGACTGTTCCGACGTGAGATGCTGGACAGAGTGCTTACTTTACTATGGTCTGTCGCTAACGAAATTGCGGTATTTTCAAATGAACATTCCACAGCTCTTCAAAGTTTCAGATATGTTATATGTCTGTGGGCCGCGATTGTTCTCAGGGTCAGCCGTCGATCTGACTGACCGAACGACTGTCTAACAAGTGAACCAACCGACCGACCGACCGACCAACCAACCAACCAACCAACCAACGAACCAACCAACCAACCAACGAACTAACCAACCAACCGACCGACCGACCGACGAGCAAGCAAACAGACAGATACAGACAGACTAATAAACAAACTAAAGAACGAACGAAGGAACGAACTACCGATCTAAACTGAACCGATTTACTGTCTGACTGACGAACGTAGCTTTTACTATCCAACTTACCACGTACTCGCCTATAAAACTATGAAAATACACTACCTGTATACCTACAGCTGTCAACGCCATTACTAATAAACTGTGAACTAAATAAGAAACACACAGTCTAATTGTCTAATTAACTATGACTGACTGACTGACTGACTGACCGGCTAACTTACCGACTGACTAACTGCCAGCAAACTAAAGAACAAACCCAATCTTCTAATTACAATGTGCACATACTATGTTTTTAAGCATATGAAACACTTACTGAAGTATCTTTTGTTTAGCATGTAAAACAACCCGGTGTCCATACGTACGAATAGTTTTTTGATTGATGACGATAACTAATGGCACTTTGGAGCAAGAAGTATATAATGTGGTATGAAGATAAATTGTACACATTCTTTCAAATTATGTGTGGACTATTGTTTCTAAGTCAGCCATTGTAGAGTTTTGAGGTCGTGTTTTATCCGTGCTTTATGTTTGTCACACAGAATGCCCGTTGGAATTTGTGCTCACTCTGTAGTCATTGTGAACACAGTATAGGAGGGATTGTGTGTGAGTGAGTCGCTTTTAATATAATTACCATGGTAACATGAGCGCTAGAACGGAGAGAATTTGTGTTTCACAGTGAACTAGCAAAATATACAGAATGCCGCGAGCGTTTTCTGGATGTTTGTGTCGCGTATATGCTTGCTGAAAGTCCAGGACCAATATTGCACACGTATTGACATTGCAGGGATCGGTAACAGTAAGTTGTAATGTTGGAATTTTCTAATGCAAATCGACTGGAACGTCTGAACTGGAGTTTGTGCCTACGTGTGATGTAAGGAACATCCTCGCTGAATAGAACTCTATGCTACTTTGTAGTCAAATAGTGCAATTGAAGGCAACGCCCATGAATAGATGCTCAGTCACTCTAACATGTTTTGGATCATAAACAAGCCTGGTCACAGAGAGACCGGAATATGAATATATATATATATATATTTATGTGTATGCATTTTTTCAGTACCAGAAATGATCACTGGACGTAAAGGAATTTGTGTGCAGGGCTCCTTGTACTTTGGCGCCATCAGTCGTTTAGGGCTCCTTGTACTTTGGCGCAATCAGTCGTTTAGGGCTCCTCGTACTTTCGCGCCATCAGTCGTTTAGGGCTCCTTGTACTTTCGCGCCATCAGTCGTTTAGGACTGGTGCTACACGCCTAGAGGTACTTGAAAACGTAACTTAAGTTTTGTAAGAGTATGCATAAATTCCATTTACGTTTTGTTACAGTGCAAATCGCGAATCAGTTCGTCGGTGAGTCCAGGCTTATGATGTTTTCTTTCAACTTTCCCATGATTTATGCTTTGGTTTCCAAGCGGCATTTCTGCTATAGATTGTTGTACATTCATTATAAATTGTGTATTTCATAAACAATGCAACGATAGTTAATATTTTTGTTAAATTACGTGGCACATTTAGGGAAGTCGCTTTATTTCAGTGAATTTGCTATAAGCAAGAAGTTTAAATCTGAAGCAATAACCAACTAACCAACCAACGAACAAACCAACCAACCAACCAACCAACCAACCAACCAACCAACCAACCAACCAACCAACCAACCAACCAACCAACCAACCAACCAACCAACCAACCAACCGACCGACCGACCGACCGACTGACCGACCGACTGACCGGCTGACTGACTGACTGACTCCACCCGCCATCAGTGCCTATGTTGAGCCAGATCAATCCAGTCTATGCCTTCCCATTCCACTTCGTGTAAAGATCCGTTTAAGTGTTATTTCTCTCATCTACGCATAGGGCTTCAAAATGGCCTCTTTCCTTCAGGTGTGCACTACGAGTACTCCTGTCTCCCATACGTGCCACATGCCCCGCCTGTCCTATTCTTCTTGATTTTATCACCCGGATGGTACTTGGTGAGGAGCACAGATCATAAGGCTCCTCACTGTGTAGTCTTTTCAACTCCTCAAGCTGAAACAATACTTTAATTTAAGGACATGTAAGATACTTTCTAGTGACGTGTTCGTCCTTTGCGAATTTTACATAATTGTGTTTTAAATAAGACTTAATTTCCTTACGGACCTGCTCTGTGGCCCCCAAACCCTCCTGTATAATGGGTAACAGGTCTCTTTCCTGGGGGTAAAGCGGTCGGGGCGCGCTGTTGACCACCCAACCCCATTTAACTCCGAGGTTAAAGAAAGAGTAGAGTTATACGTCCAGTCCCACTTAGGGCCGTCATGGCCTGTTATGGGGTGAAATTTACTTCGAACTTTCTTTCGTTACGTAACCACTGAATTGAATTTATTGGGAGGACTGATGTGAATGAGGCGATGCCATAACTAAGGCTGTGGAGTAGCCGGTTTCTGCTCGAGGAGGCCCGGGATCAATCGTAGTGCAGTGCATGTGGGACTTGCGCCGGAAGAATTGCAACTGGCTTAGGTTTTACTCCGAGTACTTAAGTTTCTTCCTGTCAACTATAACTCCACCAATGTCACACACTCAGCTGTCACCAGAGACTTGTATAATAGACCCACCTGAGGCCGGATTGTGTACCAGGAGAATAAATCGCTTTTCATTCCCGCATGTTCAAAAATGTGAGATTTGAATTCGTTATTGCAATGACTACGATTGCTGTTGTCTGGGATGTGACATATGAAGCCCGGTAAGTAAGTGCCGACGTTTCAGGGAAAGCTGTTTGAAAAGTACTTGTGTATAAAGATAATGAGAATCTTATCGCAGATTAAGTTTTCGAAAAGTGTTGTGGCTGTAAGCAAGATGAAAGTTTTTTTTTGTGAAGCACATATTATTCGTACGATTAGACATTGATTGTGCACGTTTATAAAGTCACATAATATCGGATTCATTTGTTTTAGTCAGTAAACACGCTAGGTAGTAGGGCTATGTAAGTGAGTAAGTATTTCTGGGAAGGTGCGACGTCTGAGAAGAATATAAATCTTCATACAGTAGAATATTTCTTACAATTTTTATCGACGTATAACATCGCTTGGCTGCTGTGTGTTATTGGTGATGAAAGAAACTGAAATATTTTCAAATTGTTACGACTTTCTTAAAATCTCGAACTTTTTTATGTTACTCTGTAATCAGATTCACAAAGGAGCTATTTGGACACGACAGTATATCACATTTCAGTTCATGAAAAGGCCAATGGAAAAAGTGGTGTTTTCTGCTCCAAACAGAAGGGTTTAGAAACGAGTGTCCTTGAATAGCAGAACAACGCTGCTTCAGATTTCATGATAATGGAACTCGAAATGAGTTGTGAATGCTTTTTCACTCAGTTGTAGTTAATCCTCACATCCTCAGTTAAGTTTGTTAAACAAACCGGGAAGTAATATGCTACGGGTACACACTGTAGGTAATTTGTAAAATTGTTTGATGTCACCAAAACTCTTTTATAGCAATTTATCGAGCGTAGCCACAGGTGGTTCCATTTAGGGAGAGGGAAGCCTCCTCCCACAAAACCTCCATGTTTGACGTCACAGTGCGGATGTTCCTCGCGTCATCAACAAGTTGCCCTTTGATGGCCCCTCGGATAAAGTCATTTGCTTTCCGTACAGAAAGCATATTGCTCTTAATATTGGCTTAGAATTAAAGTGAGGGACACGACGCGTATTTCGAAAAGCACTGTCATATTCACAAAGAGAGAACACACTTGTTCGGGGCTTGCAGGCTTGAGCACGACCCCAAGACCTTCAATATCATGAGAACATCAAGCGAATTTGAAAAGGTTTTATTTTTAGATCTTTAACAACGTTTGAATTTCGTAGACTGTGTAGATTTTAGTGATAGAGTAATAGTAACAAATTAATTTAAGAAATGCAAGATACGGCCGTGACCTCATTCGAGCTGCTACCCTCGGTACTTGCTTGCAACGACCGAGTAAAACCACAGAGTGTCTGGTTTCGAAACGTACGTCTGTTGCATACAGGTTAGAGGCGTTACAGCTTGATACAGTGTGCTCAGTCTGAAGAAATGAAAGAAGTTCTTTAAAGCTGAAATTTTTCTTCCATAACAGGGAACTAAGCCATGTCGTTATATTGTCCACAAACCATTACCAACTAATTAACCCCCAAGATATAACAAACTACGTAGTGTTAATAGCCGGACTTTTTCGACTGTACTTAGGACATCCTCAGAGGTGTGGCCTGTTAACCCTCGTAGTCCTTAGAAAATTATGAACATGGAAACTGTAACAATGGTAAACCTGTGTATTGAACCTCAGATTATGATGCACGGACTGACTGAAATGGCTGATAGTAAGTTTGTGTAATATCGAGTGAAATTTACGGTTAGATGCGGACAGGAAATTTTGTGTGCTGATGAGTGTATGTTAAATTTGGAAGGAAGATCGGCAGTCAATCAGTCAGTCAGTCAGTCAGTCATTCAGTCATTCAAGACAGACATTCTGCTATGCAGTCAGACTGACAATCATGCAATGAGACTGTCACTCAGACAGTCAGCCTGGCAGCAAGGCGGTCATGTAGTCAGCCATTCAGTCCCTCACTCAGTCAGGCAGTGACACCCTTAATCATTCAGGCATTCAGCCAGCTAGCCAGCCACCCAGACAAGCAGATAGCTAGTCAGCCGGTCAGACCGTCAGTCAGGCAATTGAGTCTCGGCCGGTGGATAAGTCGATTGTATGTACGTCGTACACTCTGACATTTTAAATTGACACCTATTCCGAAAATAATGTCGGTTCTGCGTTGCAGGAGTGGTTACTCTCCAGCATGAAGATGTATTACAGCTGTATGTTATTGCTTTTCGAATCGCAGTTTCCGCTCTTTTGGTCATTGTTTCCGTTAGAGTAACACTTGTCTTGTTCAGTCTGATCATTTTACTGAATTTCAGTACCTGAACACAAGCTCTTTGGCTGATCCACGTTACATCCGCTTCATTTCCAGATAGAGTGGGGTTACCGGACTCTACAAATTTAATTTAAACCAAACATATTAGAGTTTGTTTTCAGCATCAGATACTTGCGGCATATCAGGGGATATAACGAATTATGCTGTATCAGTGGCAAGCAAGTCGATATGGCGAGAGACGTAATTTAGTAAAGCTCTCGTGTACATTCCGTTGGTAGTCATATCCTAGAAAGAGTAAAATAAACTGACCCATATGACTAAAATTTTGCCTGTTTATCTTTAGGGTGTGCGGTTGTAAAACATCGCCTCTCATGTAACTGGAAGAACATAGACCGAGTTTGCTGGAGAACTGGATGTTGAAAATATTTGTGTCCAATGGGTCAGAAGTCACATTTAGGGTGGAGGAAGTTACATGAGAAGCTGTAGACTTTTATCAAATATTGTTAGAACGGTCAAACGATAGAAGATGAGACGGATAGGGTGTATGGCAGGTATGGGAGAAAATATACATGCAGGCAAAGTCGTGATTGAAGAACCGAATGGAAGGACACTGTTTAGAAGACAGAAGTGTAGTAGGAAGGATAATATTGAAATGGATTTTAGGGCGTAGGATCATGGGCGTGGACCGGTTTCATTTGCCTCAGAATGGCGAGTAGTGGTGGACTTCTGTGAACACGATAATGAACCTTTGGTGTTAACTACCGGGCAGTTGAGCAGGTGTTAGCTTCTGAAGGCAGATCCCAGTGCGTGCAGTTAGTTACGTAGTTCATTATTCAGGCTCGGACGTACTTGGACGTTCTTCTTTGTGACACAGGAATGTTTCAGTTCCGTACGTGTCTGTCTATCATTTCGCACAATCACGTGATCAGTGGGATATGTCAGTGGTACTAAAGAGTGGCGTGTCTTCAAATTTATTGGGTGTCTGTTCAAGCGCAAAGACTGGGCACCTATATTTTGCATATAGGTGATCATACAGTACAATAAGAATGCAATTCTTTAGAATTAGTTCTTGTAGTTTTAAGTGCTGACGACCAAATTACAACTGTTTTGTTACATGGTGGTGCAACCGCGTAAAAGTGTACTACGTCCGTAATTTGAGTTAATTAAATTCCCACATTTAGCACTTCTGTTAAGAAGTTGTTGCTTATTGCAAATTGCCTGGACAAAGTACGACAGCGTGATCTCGTAGGGTCCTTTTACGTCCCTAATATACGTGGATTCGCAAGCGCCCGTTAACTGTTAAAATTAGACATTGACTGAATGGTTGAAGAAATCGTAACGTCAAAGTGGCCGGTGATATCAAAGAAAGCAGAGCTTTCGGAACTTTTGAGGGAAACAGTACGGACATTCTTGTCTTTCACCAAACACACAGCAGGTTGCAGCAGTTTTAAGGTCCTACCGTAATTTCTGGTTGTCAGCTGGGCTATGATGAAGAAGGCGAAAGCCATTGGGGTTTTTCATATTATTGTTGACGCGGGTGACAAAGTGTCCTCTAACAGGTCATGCAAACGTAAAGATGTCTGCTCATGTCGTAATTGTACTGCCATATATACAGTTTTCGCGCTTGGTTACATTTATTACCTATCTGCCTGTAACTCTTGTGGTCTAGTTCAGAGTGGAGCATCAATATTTGAGCTCTGTACACGCTACCATTTGTTTCTTTCTGCTGACACAAGCGTTTCAGAGCTTGTTGGCCTTTTTTCACTTTTGGCAGGGCTTAGCCATTGCATTCATTCTAATATTATTTTCCCATCTATGACAAGACTTCCAAAACCATATCTGTACTTCAGCATTGTCAAGAAAGCCCTGTGTGCAATTTTATCTTTCCAATACACAAATAAACGCGCTGCCCAAATAATCCTCCTTCATTTGATCACCCCAGAAGTGCTTGGTGAGGAACACAGAGCATAAAATTTCTCATCCGGCAGTTTTGTTCAACGTCTGTTACTTTCTCACTGTTAGATCTGAAAACCTTCCGTAGCAACCGATTCTCAAGCACCCCAATCCCCTTTCTTCCCTTAGTATGAGAGACCAATTTCCACAGCGATATGAAACACTGTGTGTAACTCATTAGTTATTTACATGGTCTACCTACGTTAAATTTGTCGGTTGTAACATTAAAGTTTCGTTTCCTCGTCATGTTCTTACTTACAGCTTACCAACCGCAATTTATACACAAAATGTAGATACGTTTGGAGTCTACTTCCACACCGAATTTGTCATCCGTACGTACGTACATACGTACACACAGTAGTCATTAGTTCTCGTTTATAGACATGAAGATAAAAAATATTCGCGCGGCCGACACATTGTTACCTTACATTCCACAAAGGTATCACTTCAGTAAAACATTATGTTTTCTAAGATACGATTTCAGGGTCCTGAAGCAAGTAGCGTTAGTGTCATTCCGTCTTTCCCAATTCACGAGTTTCCCTTGCTGTTATTATTCGTTGTAGGGAGTTAAATACGGCGCTGGAGACTCCTGTACCTCTTTGATAGGAAGCTGGTCCCTGAGTCAGTCTGGATGCTGAGGAGAAGAGAAAGATGCATGTCCTTGTTGGAAATCGGACCAAAATTTCTCAGACATGCAGTGCGTAGCCTAGTCTGTATTAGTCTATACCGACTGAGTTATCATTGCTCATTTTACGAGCATTCGATGAAGTATTAAGATCGTTTGATGAATGCCGAGAAGAGCGTGTATTGTGCGCAGCAGTCCTGCCTGTTGGCGAGTGACTGCCCAATAGCATACCTGGTCGGATAGTTATTGATCACGATGCTGCTGCTTGAAGCTTTGCTTCTACATTGTGTGTTTTAAAATGCACAGAGTGAAGTGGGAGGATGGGGTATTATAATCTTGAAATCAAAGTTTGGCGATGATGCTTTCAACACGGAAACATTATCATGTCTGTATTGGTCCAGGAAAATAGAACATACAGCTCGAACCAAAAGTTACGCAGCATTTATTCTACGGTGTAATTGTCACAGAATGTGTAACAAATTTATTGTTTTCCCCTGAGTTCTGGTAGTTACTGATGCAATCGGGCAGAGCTTTTCTTAAAGAGCTGGTAACTGAGCTGTTATTTGCGAGTCTTACCGCATTTTGTAAAACCCGAATCTTTAATGTAGCGCTCATAAGAGGCCATCTCTTGTCTCTATCATGAACCGGCTTCATCAAGATTACGTCTTTGCGTCTTAGGTTCTGTGAGATTTATTCTAATATTATTCTTCCATCTACGCTTGGATCTTCCAGGCTTCTCTTACCTTCAGAACTTCCTTTCAGATGCGTGTGTATTTTGCATTCGTCTCTTTGCACGTAACCAACTGACTGGCTGTCTGACTCACTGACTTCGTGCAGCAGAGTTGTTATAGAGACACTGGAGTTAATGAGTTGGGTAAGAAAGCCCGCGCCTTCAGTGAAAGACGAATATTCAGTACCACTTTAAACACAGCTGCTGCTGTTTCCTGTTCTGAGCCATCTGGATCATTACTGGCCAAGTATTTACCGTTGAAACCTAAAACACTGAAACCAATGCTGTGCTGACATTGTTCCTAATTGCACTGTCAGTGAAACAGATGTGTATAAGTCCAAGTATTTAACACTGATACATTACTCTGTGTTGGCACATGGTCTTTCCATGGAGCTTAGAGAGTGCGTTAATAGCAGCGCATACGTTGTGTGCATTTGTGCTTTTGAAAGGCTTCTTTCTAAACTGTAGGTTTCGTTGCGACGACGCATCTGAACCAGTGGATATATTTTACAAACCTATTCGTAATAACCCGTTTGCTAGTCCTGCTTTTGCTCGTGCTTCTTCGCAGGCTTTTCCAGGACAGCAAGTCGTCTTTTCCGCGAATTTCAACCGACGATCGCCGAAACACATTGTGCGGAATATCCAGTAAATTGTCGTACGTACACAGGTTCTCATGCATGAGATTTGAAAATGTATTTTGCCGTCTTCGTAGGCCACCGCATAGCCTCCTATTATCATCGTTTCGGAGGAACCAGCTGCCTCCAGCCATCAAGCCTCTCAGCAGAACCGTTGTAAGGCTATCGCAATATATTTTGCTGCATGGGGACCCACAGGTTGGGGGCACCGAAACAGTGGTTTGTACTCTGTGCAGAGTCATTCTTCATGGTGTAAACATAGAGTGGCAGTATATAGGATTTACTACTCGATTTTATTCGAAGAATTTTTACTGTTTAAATAACTGTTTTGTAATACAATAATTTTACCATAATTTTTATAGAACACTGTATATAGATGTTTTAATGTTCTGCTGCCATTATATATTTTACCATCTACATATTAAGAAGATGTGAAACAATGTTGTATATGGTTTTTAGTATTCATACTCCCTGAAGGTGGCTAAAAACAATAGCCGAGACATGTAGGAAAGTTTTCTGTCTTTTAATATATGCAGTTTGTTGGTTATAATCTTGTTTTATAATATTGCCGAATTCGAAAGCTTCTGGATACGCCTCCATGTATTTAACCAGTTTAAAGGACACAGAATCTACACAGCTGACAATCGATAATCACACTCTGCTCTAAGACCGCATCAGGACTTCTTCAACCTGAAGACGACAGCGCTACAATCCTTCGACCAATTGAGAACAACCTGCCCAACGACACTGCATCGCATCCTAGAAGACTAGAATTTGCTGCAACTTTACACTAGTAACTAGTGCGTGTTCTAAACTTGCGGAAGTAATCATTGTCTGCTGTGGCGCAGTATTAGTCATTATCTGTTGTGACTCTGCAACAGCAAACAATATTTGCTGTAACTTTGCATTAGTAATTCGTGTGTGCTGTAACTTTGCGTTAACTAATGTGTGATGTAATCTTGCAGCAATAATCAGTGTCTGCGGTAACCCTGAATCAGTAAGCAGTGTCTGCAGTAACAATGCTGCAGTGGTCAATGTCTGCAGTAACAGCATTAAACAGTGTGTGCTGTAACCTTGAATGAATAAGCAGTATCTGCAGTAACACTGCTGCCGTAATCAGTGCCTACAGTAACAGCAGTAAACACAGTCTGCTGTAACCTTGAATCAATAATCAGTGTCTGCAGTAACAATGCAGCAGTAAAGTGTCTGAAGTAACAATACAGTAACCAGTCTGTACTGTAACGTTGCAGCAATAAGGGGTGTCTTCTGTAACACTGCATTGGTAACACTGTGTGTTGTAACTTTGAAGCAGTATTATTGCTGCAGTAATCAATGTCTGTTGTCACCTTGGAGCTGTAAGCATTTTCTGCAGTAATATCTCAACAGTAATCAATGTCTGTTGTCAACTTGGAGCTGTAAGCATTTTCTGCAGTAATATCTCAACAGTAATCAAGGTCTGTTGTCACCTTGGAGCTGTAAGCATTTTCTGCAGTAATATCTCAACAGTAATCAGTGTCTGTTGTAACCTTGCAGTGGTTATCACTATCTGATAAAATACTGCAGCAGACATTATTCGAAGTCTGTACCTAGTCGAGTTTCCCACCTACAACATAGTTATCGTCCACACAGTTTTGTTTCCAAAGTTTGCAGCACAACTTTGGTTCCCGCGCAAGCACTTTGAGTCTAACCTCTTAGCTGCGTAATATTTAGCGAAGGTTTAGTTTGATTTCCAAAGGATGTGACGAGATTCAGCCGAAAGCTTCAAGTAGGCGCTGGGGTATAGAGGTGAGGGTTACGACCAAAGTAAAGATTTTGCACGTTATGAGCAGAGGTTATTTAATTGTAAATGAGAAATGGTTAAATTAGGATGATTACTGAGTAGCATGTGGTATGAAAGAAGGAATCCGTAACGCTTTAAAGCTCAGAGACAATTATTTGCACGGATTACGTGCTTTAAAATTAAAAATTATAGATTTTGCCCGAGAGTGTGTTTTTATTTGTCATATGATTTTCATAATAAACAATAATTATTACCGTAAGCAGCACAAACCGAATGGTCTTTGTAACAGACTGATTGTATTATATCTAAAGTAGCAGCTTAGTTTTTATGTAGTAGGTGAATTTCATACTTCTAAATTTAAAGGTAATATGTATATCGATATTTGATAGGACTAGGCAAGCCAGCGATTAACATATTTGGATTTTGAAGTTTTCGAAATGTTGAATATTCATTTACGTGATATATTTTTAGAAGTTAGCATTGTTGTCTCAGTTTCCTAGTTAAACTGTACTCGCCAGGCATTTCAAGAGCAGGGAAACCACTCCTACCCACGCTGAAGTTACTGCTACGCTCCAGCCGACTTGCTGGACGTACAGAGCATACAGACTTGTGTCTCTTATACGACACATATACATGTCA
The DNA here is from genome assembly GCA_013340265.1 of Coptotermes formosanus. Lineage (NCBI taxonomy): Eukaryota > Metazoa > Arthropoda > Insecta > Blattodea > Rhinotermitidae > Coptotermes > Coptotermes formosanus. The sequence goes on along the minus strand of BLKM01012201.1, from coordinate 1,417,541 downwards.
CAGCTAACAGTGCAGACTGCATTTGAGCTAGGTAGGCCACCTTTAAGCACAGGCAGTTGCTGACTTCTGAGCGAGTCCTGCATATCTTCATCTAGAATCGTGTGGACGTATACAGGGCCAGTAGAGGTCCGAGGGAGACACATTGTGTGTTGCAGACTGCTACAAATATGCTTGGAAACCACTAGCAAAATTGTGGCGTCTTCATCTACATGATTTAACTCCGTAGCAAGTAGAGGAGATACATTCTTGAATTACTGGTAGGCGATAAACTGTTACTGAAATTCGAAGTGTTCATTAGGGGGCTTCGGTTGGTCCTCATACTGAGCAACGCGAATCCAATCCACCCCCTATGAAACTATTTCTTTAATATTCAGTTTAATATTGCTCTATCGCCGGCGCCTGGGGTTTGGAATTGGCCTTTTTTTGTTCTTTCTTCTGAAGAAAATTGTATTTTTTCTCAACTCCAGTGTGTTTCGTACTTGCCAATTTTATCGTTTTCAAAATGATAAGATGATGAGCTTTTTCCTACTCGTTGCGGCTTGAACGGCCGTTCAGTTTGCCGTTAGGGCTGCTGCAGCAGTAACGCGGCACCTGTCAAGAGTAGCTGAAGTTTCTCAATATGGCAGAACTGAACGTCACGATTCTGCTTAATAGTCGGGAGGTCCCAGATTAAATCTCTGCACTGAGACCGGCAGTCCTGACCGAGAATTTTTGTGGCGTTTCTTGGTCGCTTCAGGTAAATTCTTGGTTAGCACAACACAGTAGGCTACGACAACGTTATCTCTGCTTGCTTAAAATTTCATTACTCGTCATTCGACACCATGTACTCTGAGCTAGTGAAATCATGGATAATCACTCTTAAGTACTCGTATATACACGTATGTGTCAGATTAGTGTTAGGAAAATTACGTGTCATGGGACGGACAGTGTCTAAATATTTCTAACCGTAAAACCATAAATAAATAGTAACCACGTTTTAAATTATACTCATAACGCATTTTCTTACAATATTGTAATGAACGCTGCGGATGAAGTGTTAACAAAGGCCTTCCATCAGTATTATAGTCTTCTGGGAAGTGACGCCGTGTACTTTGCTAAATAGGCACCAGACTTCACGAAATCACATCCCAGAAGGCCGTAACATTAAAATTTAGCACCGCGAGAACTTCAAATCTCACAGCCCTCTGCCAAGAATATAAAAATTGCTAACATATTCATTAGTGCGAAAAAGACTGTTAGGAAGAAGCGAAGAAGACGATAAGTTCTTAACTCTAAGCAGCCATTTAGACCCAGTGCTGGGAAGAATTCTGACGGTGACGATAATGATGTCGAGAATGTCAATATCGGCGCGTATAATTCTAAAAAGTCTGTTCAGAAGGAAGGGAGAATGATAAACGTGTTTCTGTGCTCTGCAGCCAGTTTCTGTGCTCTACAGCCAGTTTCTGTGTTATAAGTCGTCAAATTACAGGAAAATGTATTACACTTTTCGCAGGAGGGATATTGCAAGAACGACAGGCATATGTAATCCTTCATCCCTATGAATAGTCTTGTAGAAGAATGAAATCTGTTCTGCCGTCTTGAAGTAATATGCCTAAGAAATAAAAAATTCCAAATGAATTGCGAAAATGTGGGAATTCTGTGTAATCAGTTTCATAATCAATTGCACAGGTAGCATATATTTATGCTTACTATTCGTCAACCGTTACGGATTAGTCTCCTTAAATTTGGAATTAACTGCTGGAAAAAACGAATTAATCTTAGGGATTTCGAAGCACTTTGCAAGGCCTTTACCTAAAAGGGGCAACAGAAATGCATAAAAATTAGAGTTTAATTTATGTAATCTTGGTAGCTCAGATGATATGGACTATTAGTGCGAATTGGAAACGATGTGATAAGATGACACTGTGGTCTCATTTAATATGTTATTCTGGCGTATGGGTAGAGATATTACGGAAAACCACAAGAATCATGAGTCACTGGGATGAGAGATGTGTCCGTGTTCTATAGAATAAGAGGGAATGCTAAATAGTAGACTGCGATGTTTGGTGTAATTGCCTAAAGCCTCTGTATTTCTTAACGTACGTGACCGGAGCAGTAACCGTGCCGTTTTTTACGTACATTCTGAAGCAGCGCTCTTTTATATATGTCGAGAGTGAGGTGGTTCGTTCAGGTAGAATTCAGTTTGCCTTTCTGGGTCAAGAAGATCCATTGATATTCCAGTTAAAGGGTCCTATGATGAATCAGTGAGCCGATTAATAGGAAGCTAAGCGAATGAACAGCCTACAACATAAAACTCTGTAGTGGTAAGCATTTATGTCTCTTAAACTACTAGACCTGCTCTACTTAAAATGTTTAAAACTATACAGAAAAACTAAGCGAAATTATAATTTAATAATTACGCAGACATATGTACGTAGGATCTATAATTGGATGGGATATATGACTGACCGTAGATGCGTTACGCAGGTGGTGGTGGTGGTAATAATAATAATAGTAATTAATAATTTCCTAAATTACACGTAAGACCACCGAGCCTGATCCTGTTAATGAAATATCCCAGGATAGGTGAATATTTCCCAGCTAAAGCAGAGAAGTGAGAAATTCGGATGATAATAATAATAGCAAGAGACCCTGAATGTAGGAGGGATAAGTCTGTGCTACAAGGGACATGACTCTCGATCTTTGCCCCAGGAAGTTACATAGTATTTATTTGCAGTGAAGTCGTAATTTAAGTTTGTCACTTAAGGGCTGTAATGCACAACGGCGGAACAGTGGGGAGTCATGTGTGAAAACCGTAGCAAGAAATGGGCGCTGTTTAGCATTCCTGCCGAATTCTACAACGCATAATTCAGTATTATAATTATGTCAGCCTGCATAAGTACCAGTAGCATTACTAACTTATAAACCTCCACCTGTAATTATAGATAGCACCTGTTGTAACTTTATGAAACTCTGTCTTGCCCACAAAAGTGCTTTTTTCGTATAATGATCACAGTAAGTACTGATTACTTCTCAAACCGTCAATTAACGATTGGTCTCTTTAATGGATAGGATATGTTCTCTGTGAGAGAGGAACTGACGGCTCTATTCTATGGGAATACAATCTAGATACACGTCAATCCTGAAAGCGTTAACATTGTCTAACATTTTAACACGTGGGGAAAAAACAGAGAGGAAGGAGAATAGGAAAGGAGGGGAACTGGTGGATTATTTTCGGCTGTGAAATTTCCTGGCATTGCCCACTCGTCCCGCTGGTAAAGCTTAGTTGGAGAGAGTGTAAAGTGTTGGGAATTCGTCTGCTTTGTAGTTGTGCAGCCGGGGTACCGAGTAGGGTGTACACTGCAGTAGGGTTGAATTGTCATATTTACAGTGGGGGGGGGGGGGGGTTACACGAGAAGCATGAATGGTGAAGTTGAATTTGTTTACCAACTGAGCGTTTACTGTGGGGCCGAGTAAAACCGCGATAATCTTGATCGAGATGGCCGGTCGCCGGAACGTGTGCATGTGTACTGAATACTTGTCGGCAGGCTGGAGATGAAACACACGACGTCTGAGTTTTTACCTTAGTTATTTTTAACGTTGATTTTAGATTTCTCGGGAAAAACAATACATCTTGCAAAGGTAAACTAGTTGATGATGTATAGGTAAATAATCGGGTCTGCTCTGATAGTAATATGAAAATCTGTTTACGAAATGCAGTGTTAAAACAGGTGGTAGAGCTGGGAGAACGTAGTCAGTATGCCGATTAGACTGCCGGTTTGGCGACTGAGGAATCTTGGTTTAATACCCGAAAATGGCAAGATTTTCTCTTCTCCAAAAAGTCCAGACTGGCTGTGGGGCCTAGCAAGCTGTCTGCTTAGTGTTTAGGGGAATAATTTGCCGGGGGTAAAGGTGCCGTGGCTCGGAGCTCTCCGCTGATCCCCATCCAGTACCGAAGTAGGGGGTGAGTGGAGCTGTATTTATGATGTTCGTCCCACTGTGCATTTGTACACGAACCGTATCAGCAATGGTCGAAAAGAAGTGCTATGTTTATGTGAAGGAGCTTCAGCTACATGTTTCGACTTTCATATGAGCCATCATGAGGCCATAGAGTAATTCAGAGATACAGTATACAAGGTGTGTGAAATATTACATTTTATTTTGTAGCTGTTTTTATAATCTTTGAATTAATACACTGCAGGATAGGAATTCATGGCTTACACAGGGAAAACGTAAGTTTAAGCCAGGCGGTAACTTTCTAGATTGTGGTACAGTAATTTCAACACCGTATAGTCTTGTGTGTAGATACCAACTTATCTGACGAAAAAGCTGTCTGCATTGTTAGAGTCAAACTGAGCAGGGTGAGGATGAAGTAACGTGTAAACTGGTTGCAAGGGAAGGCAGTCAGATTCATGGGGGACAGCTAGCCTGTATTCTCATTCCATTCCGCACGGTGTCACAACTGAGAAGACCACAATATTATGAACAATCACCACCGTGAGAACCTCAAAGCCGATACTGGTGTTACATATAATACCACTTTGATTTAGACCGTAACAAGTGTCGGCTATAATCTGAGAGCAGAGTGCCGTCTTACGGGGACGTGTCGCTGTGTAATCTAATAGATACTGTCTTTCGTTTAGGAGAAGTTTGCTGCCTCAGTCTTTATGGTAGAAGAGTAATCTTCCCTCAAGATGGATGCAGCATGTTTGTACGAAAAATTGGGCAAATTTCGCAAGACTTCAAGGCACCGTATTCCATAAGACAGTATTATTTATAATCATCGCTGTGAGAAACTCAAACCTTACGTAATTTCAGAGGTTCGTGTTGTTGCAATTATTTTAGTTTAAATACGAATTGAAACACAGAATCGGACACTTATCCGACCCAAGTATAAACGAAGGTGTGAACTGTACTGAAGCGGTTAAGGATAGGGGACAGTTTCTGGCTTTATGAAAACCAAATTGAGCCTTTGCTTATTTTTGACTCTTCGGAATTTTTTAAACCGGTTGAGTAGCAGGTGGTGCGTAGAATTATCAGCGTGTTTCAGATGGCTAACCATGAATGTAATTGTAGTTTATATTTGCTTATTATGTCGATAATTTTTGGTTAGCTGACATGTCGAAATCAAAATTACATTCGTGAAGAAATTAAGAGCATATTGAAGTCAGGGAATGCTTCTTATTTTTCGGTATGTATATATTTTTCCAGTTTTCTATCCAGAAATATGAATAGCTAAAATTTTGCCTGTTGTTTTGTATGGTTATGGAATTTGGTCTCTCGCATTGAGGGAGAAACATAGGCTGCGGGTGTTCTATAATAGGGTGCTGAGGAAGATAGTGGGGCCTAAGAAGGCAGGATAACATGGAAGTGATGAAGACTCCATAATGAGGCACACTGTGATCTGTACTTTTCACCAAATATTACGCGGGTGACAAAATCAAGAAGAATGAGATGGGCGAAGCATGTAGCATGTATGGGGAAAGGAGAGGCGTATACAGGGCTTTGGTGGGGTAACGTGAGAGAACGAGGCCACTTGGAAGACATAGGCGTAGATGGAATGGTAATACTGAAATGGGGTATCTAGACGTGGGATGGGAGCACGGACTACACTGTTTTGGCTCAAGATAGGGACATGTGGTGGCCCCTTGTGAATGCGGTAATGAACTTTCCTGTTCGATAAAATACGAGGTATTTCTTGACAAGCTGACGACCCGGTGGTTTCTCTGGAACGACTCTGCTCCAGGGAGTTAGTTCACTTTCAAAGTACGTTATTAAAATGTTCTTGCGCAAAAGCCATCCTAATTTATGCCCTTATACATGTAATGAATGGTTGAACTTAATAGATTGCTGGCTTTTAACATTCAGAACATATTGTTTATTATGTGAAACACAACCTTTAATACTAGATGTTGTGCATTTTGAAGACAGAGCATGCTTATGAATTCTGTAGGGCCTCTGAAAGAACAAGGCTATGGCAATGTAAAATAAAAATAAGTTTTTAAAGTAATTCTAATACGCTGATTTAAATATACAAGCAGCCGTTTTCATCGGATTACAGTTTTGAAGAAAACCGTACTGGCCATTGTTTATGTGTCATTAAATGAATGTTGGTAGAACTGCAGGCTACACTATTCGTAATCTGTGCACGTTGGAACGCCGTTTCATGTTCTACTGCCGTAGTTGTTCTTTGAATATAGTGGTCTTCAGAAAATTCTTAAAAATAAACGATGCAGCTGTAGATGTAACAACCCGAGGAAGGCGAAACTTCTAGATATGAAAGCTTACAGACTAAGTGCAAGATCGTACCTGTATGGCAGGCTGTTGGTTTCATTGATTTGGCGTTGAAGCTTTCTGGATATGTTCGTGAATTTTTGTATTATGCGTAGACGTTAAACTGCTTCTTGTTTGTTTCTCTTTGTGTTGTTAACTGCCTTTGGTTTTTCATACTTAAGCGTAAGTAATAAGGGTGCTGACAGGGTAACAAACTCGTATCAGCAGCCTGGTTGTAGAGCTGTTGTTATTTGGTTAGTTCGCCAGTTAGTGTTTCCAGCTGAGTCAGTGGCTTCTAGGCCGAAGAACTGTGGTGCCTGTTTGTTTACATAATGTTATAGTTTAAAAGGAATGCAGTCGTCGTATATTAGCTTTTTTCTCTTTATTTATTCTTATCCCTATATTTGTTACTACGCCCTATTCTTAGATCTTGTCACTTTATTTGTGTCATTTCTCTTGCTTTCTGCCGGAAAGTTATTTTAACCTGGATTATATTTAAAGATTCATTCTGTGCCTCACAATAAATTGCACTCTTGCTCTGTTATGAAAGCAAATCAGTTCTGTGCAGGGAGGTAACAGCTACTTTGTCTGAGACCAATATAAAACACAGAAATTCGAGCCGCCCTCAAAACGTGCATTTTTTTAAATTTTAAACCTGGCGATGCGTAAAGAATATCTGAGCTTTAAAGGGTTAAGTCTGTGATCGTTATTCTCTGTCCCGTTGGTATCCTCTGTCTGCTGAGGATGTAATGTGTGAGTAGTTCACTGGGAGCGGCCAGTGACATATCTTGTACTTTAGGATGCATTGCCTTACAGGTGTGTAAATAAAATTCCTTCTTTCAAGAATACAACTACAATCGAACTAAAGGGGTAAAAGTTCATACAGAATCATTGTCAGAATATCTGAGTGTTGATGTAACACAGGACTGAGATATAGAAACATTTGCTGTAAGAAATTATTACCAGTCTCATACGACACTGGTAGTTTTAGAAAACGCTTCATGAACTCATTCCAGTTTCCAGTTTTTTAACCGTTTCCGCCATATGAACGACAGGGTGGATGCAGCTTAGAATGATGCAACAGACGTGTGATTTGTGCGTAATAAAATAAGTAGGAAAGGTATACGCAGTTGAAGTTACTGGTAACGGACACGTGTGCAACTCTGGTGTGTGTTGGGTTGGCGTTGATAAAACAAGATCTGTGTGTGTTTTAAGGTACAAGGGGATGGTTGGACACGAGAGGCAAATCTTAGATGCTGTGCCCAGCCCCCATAAATTGTTGCTGCCTTTGTGACCTTAGTTATGTGTACTTCTTGCTACAAAAATTAAGTGCACGCATTAAGACAGAAAACATCGAGGAACTACAGATCCACTCTCCATAGCCGACATTTGTATCGTCAGCATCGTTTAATTTTTTGAATTCTGTCCTTATTTTCCGCTGTAGGAAGAATCATCATTATCACAATTCCTAATTTCCGTGCGACGTTTTTGTGGACCCGGAGGTAACACGTCAGTGAAAAATTATATGTATATATATGTATATATTTATGTGTTAATATATGCATATTCAGTATTTTTATCATATCTCGTGCCATAGAGTCTGTTCGTCAGCCCAATAGTTGTTGGTACTTCTACATTCCTGTATGACTCCCTTTGATCTGGCCTGTTTTTTCCATCTGAGGTTCAAGAGGCCCAAAGGTCCTGCAACCACCTTCAGGTGGCAGTAATGATGATGGTCTCGGGCATGCTACTCCATATCCAACTCTTACATGAAATATCACGTACCCCATACTGCTTTTGATCCGTGATCATAAGCTAGGCGACACGTGACCACTAGAATTCCGTCCACCCTCACCCCTGGAATATCTCACAGCACTCGTTTACTTTAGAAACTGGCATGCGTAGTGTTGTATTGTAACAGCTCAAGCTAAGGGTGCAGCCCTGCCGACGGGTAACGTATCAAGCATCCCACTGCAACATGTGAACTCTGCAGAGAAGTGCTGGTGTCTCACGTTGGGTCGCGGCACGTCAAAACCTAAGCAGGATTATTTTTAAAGTATTATGAGGATTTTACTGAAGTGTTTTTTTCTGATGGTTTAATAAAAACGCGCGAAAACTTACTAAGCACAGTCAGTAGACGTGTTAGGCGTAATGGGTAAGGCAGGTAGGAAGAAAATATATTAATCAAAATCTTTGTCGCATTGGATGCTTGCAGACACGGTTTTATGCGAGTGCAACGATTCGGACGATGCCGATGTCGTAGTGTTTGGATTTGGAACTCGTCCTCTGGAAGTTTTATTGCTGAGTGGAGTCGAATGGTTTGAAGTTCGTAATTAATATATATGATGTTACCGGAACCAGATGGATCAGATCTTCCTTTGTGAATGTTCCGGCGCTCCTAATCGTGATTTCTGTTGTTTATTTAGTACTTTGTGTGACTCTTTCCATAGCTGGCTCATCGGGAGAAAATGAGCTCAATGCCTTAAGCATCGTGACTACTCTTGCTGGCATGTGCGATGGTAGCCTTTTACCAAGAGGCCTGCTGTTTCCAGTGTCCACTGATTTTAAGTGTCTGGCCTGACAGCTACGCAAGGCTTTAAAATAAGAGCACATATAAGTAGGCATAAATATCAGTACGTATTTCATTACATTAGTAATGGCTACTGTGAGGAGTCCTTAAACTCCGTGTTGTGTTACCACTGTGTGTCTTTACCGCTAGGTGACAGAGAATTGTCGTCATATTCGGGCAGCTGTGGCACAGTTTCTAGAAAACGAGGAAACGCAAACTACTGCGTGGTAACTTTTATTCGCGGACTAGTATTTTGTGTTAAAATATCGGCCACTATTCTAACTTTCCACTCGTAAGTAAACATTTATATTGGGAAATTTAAAAAAGACAAAGAGTTCAGCTGAATAACATCGATGAAATCATTAACAAGTCTTCACGGTGTGTAAGTCTACACTGGAAAAGTGAGATTTGCATGTGACCTTGAACTCTTTGTATTATGTCTATGTATAGGCATATAATGCTTACGTGATGCACAGAGAAGTTCACAGAAAAAGATAAAGACGCCGTGATGCCGAGAACCTACCATTCTGCCTTCGATGTATGTGAAATGTGTTACTGAATGAAAACCCAATCACAGGCTGGTGGGCCACTCCTTTTCATCTGTCCGCAACTGGTTATTTACGATGTTTATTCGTCAGGATGCGGGAGGACGTATTTTCCATTCGCATCCTGACGAAGTGCCGTGCCGTGGATCTAGAAGGCACACTTAGCATGATAGGTTTATACGTATTTACCTCACTGAATCACACCATCTTACTCTTCGTGTCTTCACATTGGTGCAGATATTTTGTGTGGCTGACTGGGAAACACTGTCTCAGTCTGAAGCATTCACGGACGATTGTCTCATTGACAGCGTTCAGCCGGCACGATTCCACTCTCGTCTCTTGATTTGCATGATGCTGCACGGTCATTGGCAACAAAGAGCTCGTCTCCTAGCAACTGTGATACGTATCAAAGGAACCAAGCAGCTGAGTAAATGTATATCTCACGGTACAAGCCTGCGCACAATTTCTGCCACTGCCTGTTTTTGGTTGGTGCAGACGAGTAGATGAGTTTCAGAGTGGCTGAATATAAGGACATGTTATGAAAGGGTCTGTAGCAACATTACGCGACTTACCTGCTTACAGAACATACTGGACAGGGCAGTAGTAGTCCAACTTCGTATTTGAGAACTCCCAGGTTCAAATCTCGACCCGGAAACCAGAGACCAGCTATACAGATTATATCAATTTAACTGCTAAACACGTGGCCTTGAGTGATAGGATATTTAGTGAGCAATGAATTGTTGGATGTGAAAGCTATCGTTTCGTAATTTAAATTATTATTCCGTTATTTTTCTTGAGGGGATGAATGGAGGGACAAAACAATTCTGTTGGACTACCCGATCTATAAGCTAATGTTTGAAATAGGGAACTCCCGGTTATGCATTAGGGATGCCACCCACTTGACTGGACGTTAGGTGTTCTGTCGTTTTCCTTTGACACTCTAGGTGAGTGCTGGGAATATATTAAAATTGTGCTGCGACACTTCTTTTTTAATGCTTTGCAGTTTATTTTTATCAGCCATCCAATCTCACGCCGCTATGTAGCCTGAAATATTAGCAAAGGGATTAAATTAGCAGCAGGTAAATAAATTCGCCAAGCTACTTACGATAAGGAAATGCAAATAAAATGGTAGTGTAAACGTGAACATTAACGAGAAAAAAGTCTGTAAATCGTGGGTGATTGAACGAGCAGTTATCACATGTGCGTCGTCGCTTTCAGTTAAGTTTAAAGTGTATTTGGTGGACCTTCTTAAAAGCTATCAGATGTAGAATGTACAAGGTACTTTTGTTAGTAGGAATTCAAACGCTGCGATTTTTTCGTGAAGGGGTTTTTAGGACAACAGAATAGAACAACATTGCGACCGCGCAAAAGACTTTGTTGTATTGACGAAGACTAATTGTTCTAACACGATTCGTGAAAGAGTCCTGTGAGTGATAAAATAGTACAGAGTCCCGTAAATGATAAAATATTACAAACACTTCTATTTTCGGCATAAAACATTAGAACCTTTATTTCAAACCTTCTGAAAACCTAACTATACTACTGCAGTACGTATTTCTAACCTAGCGGTAACTTTACATACGACCAGGTTTAACATTAAAAAATTCTATGTGGTGCCCACATTGCGTTTATGTGTTTTGTACGGATCTCAGAACAAACAGCAACTTTTGCCTTACAAAACTTTGATTGGTTTTTATAACCGAAGTGGAGAGTGTTTACAGCGCGATACGCGCTGAGTCCTTATATAAAACAGACAGGCATCGTCTTTAAAGGGTTAAGTTCACCTACATTATGATCTTCCGAAGAGGGCTATCTATCTGTATACCAGACTAAAGGGCATCACATGCTGGAAGACCGTAATTTTAATACTCACCTTCGTGGGAAGCTCGAAACTCAATATATGTTCATTAAGAAGCCTACATTACTTCACCAATATGAAAATTTATTGAACGAAATGTCACGATTTCTAGCTAATAACAGAATTTTGATTTCTGATGCAGAATTGTTCTCTGAAAATTTGTAGGTCTTTTCCCGTATTCCAGCCATGTCTCAAGTTTATAATTAATTTATTATTATTAAAATATTGCTTTCTGATATTAAAGAATATTATGTCGCTTGAAACATTTGGAATTCAGCTGTTTTATTTTTTAAGAATTCTCAATATATTAATGTTCGCATGTTCGGTGCTCAGAGAGTCATAAAAACAGCTTAGGGGGCTTTAAATCGAGTCTGTCGAGAGAAACATTCAGTAAAAAGTCATAAGATAAAAATAAATACGGATTTAATAAAAACAAATCCATCGTGGAATTTCTTGTTCTCTGCAGAATAAATTGGCGAACCGATATTAGAGAATGGAGGCAGAACCGCCTACCGAGTATTAGCTGGGAAGAGGTTTGAAAAGGCTGGAAACATGATCCTGCCAGATAAATGAGCTTATAATGTTGACGATAAGTTAATTCTGTCATCGTTTATTAGTATGCTAATTTGACCGCGCAGTGCTCAATTAAAAAACCGGCATAACATAAATACAACAGAAATCACATGAAGACACACACACACACACCACCACCACCACCACCACCACCACCACCACCACCACCACCACCGCCACCACCTCCTCCACCACCTCCTCCTCCTCCACCACCACCACCACCACCACCACCACCACC
>BLKM01012201.1:1316058-1400583 GCA_013340265.1 Coptotermes formosanus | reverse complement strand
ACCACCACCACCGCCACCACCACCACCACGACGACGACGTTAGATTTGTAAGATACAGCACCTAAGTTAAATAAGCTATTTAAAGAGTAATGCTCAGACAGTTACATAAAACATTAACATAAACAATACAAAATATAATCAAATTAATTACAAGTAACCGAACTAGATGAAAGCCAAAACTCACGTGAAAAGTTACTGACCCAACTACGGCGTAAAATCTGTTTAAGAGTTCTGCTTTGCTTAGTAAATATATTCTTTTTAGTTTGGTGTCTTCTACTTACTCATTGTAGGCGTAGAGGGTTATTGTTGTATGTGATCACACTCAGTGACATATACACATTCGGTAGGACTTCCCTGGACAACAGATCAGTCCATCGCAGAAGCCTCTACCTGTACAATACACAGCATTCACAACAGACAAACATCCATGCTCCCGGCGGAATTCCAGCCCTCAAAACCAGCTAGCGAGCAGCCGCAGACAGCGCGGCCACCGGAATAGGCCGGCAAAAACATCTAACACGTCTTTCATCAAAACAGATCTTGTATTGAGTATACCACTATCCTCAGCTAGATGAATCCATTCCACAACCTTACACCCTAGTTCTCTACTCTCCGTTTGCTTCTAGGTTCTGTCTGCACAGACTCTTACCTACGGCACTGAGCGTTTTCCACAACAGTGCGAAACCAGCCCGCAACGCCACTTTAGTATTTCAAAAGAACATATGTTTTATCCACAATACTTACTTTACATATCATTACGATTTTGGTAAGGTTAAAGTAGTGTTAAGGATAAAAACACATCTGAGTTATGGTTAATTTTGTTGAGTTTAAACCTGTCATTTGATTTTTGGCGAGAACAAGAGATTTTTCTCTTCTCCGAATATCCGGACTGTCTCTGAGGCTCACACAGTCTCCTACTCAGGGGGCACCAGGGGTTTATTCCCTGCGTTGGTTTGCCGGAACATGAAATTGACAGCTCGCCTCCACCTCGTGCCCAGGTAGCTGTACCTTCACTCCACTATACTTTTTCTTGGAATCCACAGATGCCTCCTTTACCTGTTAAAACCTTCTAACTCATGTTAAGTACGTACTGTTTCTTTACTCAGCACACAAGTAGCAGATCTGAAATCAGCATTCACAGTTTCGCATCGATAGATGTGTCTAGTGCATCAAGCGTCTGGAAACCGGTGGAATGGCGGGCCAGCCAAAATAAAGGCCACCTGGGTTTAACCTGTGCTGCTTTCCTTATCAGCAGGTTCAAGCATACTTTACGACATAAAATCGTATCAGAGAACTTGCTGCGTACCGAAGTTTATGGCGCGAATTTCATCCCGCCGCGGTTCATAAACTGTAAGTTCACAAAGTTGTTCCTGTGTTAGCTACCCGAGTTTTAAGAGGGTTAAATTTTATTGGGTTCAGGCCTGTAAAGCGAGACATATATATATATATCTATATATACATGTCTGTAATGTTGATCTACGTGTCTTCTAGTTGCGACTCTATCGTGGAATGAAGAAGTTTAAATACACGAATAGAAAGAGATATAATCCTCTAATTAAAAATAATCTGAAAAATGAGGAACGTTTGGAATTTGTCATCTTACAGTTCATTTCCCCAATCTCCTCTCCTACCAGTCAGTGTGCTGAGCCGAACAAGTTTAATTATTGGAAAATATAAGAAGGCGCAGCTGGGGTGTCCTGACTGAAAGTTAGTTTCATTATATGTGTTCGCTCGTCCAGAGTGCAGACTGTCAAGCTGCTTCACGTCAGTGACGGGACTCTTATCAGTTAATGATTATTTTGATAGGAAATAGGGCAAAAGTGAAAGAACATTTGATTATACTTGGTGAGTTACAGGTAACATTGACGTGTATATATTGTCAGGCTATACCACTGATGTAGGGTCTACATAAACTATGTGTGAATAGAAAATATTTATTCGTTCCATTTAGATACATGCTGCAACCCTACTCTCTCACTGTGAGGCCATGAATATACTCAATAATGAAATAAAGTACTGATTACAGTACTTCTGCATATTTGTTGTTATTACGACGAGAGACAATTATGCGGTAAAACTAAAGTGCAATTAGACGTACTGAAATTGTTTATTGATACCGTTCGTATTAATACAGGCACATGCATGCTCATATAGCCTTTCGACTGCGTTTGTTGGAAGCTGTTACGATGTAATTATGGATCCTATGAGTTTTATTGTCGTAGTCTTTCTGAAGGACGCTGTGTTGCTGTTTGGTGGTATTAAACATTTACCTAATGTAAGATTAGTTAAATGTTGTAGTTTTGCCCCTTTTTGATGTATAATCTGCGTTTATGTCACTACAGCAAACATACAGATTTTTCCGCTGTTTCATATATTATAGTAAGTAGTATATTAATACTTGTAAGGGAAAGAAATAAACCGTACAATTTTGTGTTGTGTGTACTGTACTGATAAAAATTGCCCACCATGTATCAGTTACACTGAGCGTCCCGCAACCCAGTGTATATGATCACTTTTTCCTCCCACTTTAACGTTGCTTATTTTTTCATGACTTTTTTTTTCTACAGCTAACGTTGGCTGTGGTGTGTTATTTCACAGTTGTCTATGTTTTAAGTTTCTGGTTTCCAGTAATTGCTTCTGATTCTTTTTTAGTTCTGGTGGCACTGGTTCTGAAACGTATATATATATATTTATATTCAATACATATATATATATCGAACAGAACTGTAATGTATTTTACGTATCCAATGTGGAAGATTTATATATATATATATATTTATTTAATTTTGTAAATGTGTGTATAGTCGTACTTACCTGCGATTGTTGTGGTTGCTACCGGAGATGATGTTACACTGACGAATGTGATTTATGTAGATTACACGTATGTATTAAAGTCACTTTTTTGTGGCAAAGTCTCAGTCATAACTGGGTACAGGTAGGGGCAATGTTCCTGCGCATTGCATGAAGGCATGTAGGGGAGTAGAGGTGTAGCGGCACTCATTTTAAACCTCTGAACTAGACGGAGGTGAGTGTTCACCTGCAGGCCATGATCGCTTTAACGTGGGGGGAAGAACCCATGACCCCACTGATTAAGAGGCTGGGTGGGCCTAGCATCCCGTCCGGACGTTTTGGAGAAGAAAATACTCTCTTGCTCTTACCGGGAATTGAGCCTCGGAACATCCGGTTTGTAGCCTAGTCCCTGCACCGAACACGCTACTCGGACTTTCTCCGTCGTAATTAGTGTTTCGGCTCATATTTTGTACAAACCCCAAAATATAAAACCTGAACCTTTTTTAACTCTGACTGAGTGGTTGTCTGAGTCAGTGACTGGCTGGCTGGCTAATTTCATGATGCACTGTTCTTCGGGATGTAATACTGACACAGGGCTGAACAAAGATTTTGTCTTCTATGAATTTTTAAGGCTCCCTGCGTGTTCACAAGACCACAGCTCAGGACTTTGTCCTGAGGCAGATGATATTTAAGTGACAGTTTGCTATTATCCTCCACCTACTCCTAGATCTTCCAAGAAGTCCATTTTTGATATTAAGATTGTTTACTAATTTGACTCCTTCCACTCCTGCCGTATTTCCTGCCCACATCATCTTCCTTGATTTGATCATCTTTGTCACATTAAGGTAAGAATACAAATTATGGAGCTCCTTGTTATGTAGTTTTCTCCAACCTACTGCCACTCTCTCCCTGCTGGGTCCAGTAATATTTTCATTTCTCTGTTCTCAGGTATCCTCAGTCTCTTTTTTCCTTTCTTTTTGAGGCCAAGTATTACCCCAGTACAAAGCTACAGACAATGTAACCATCACATGTAGCTAAGGGTTACGTTTCTACGTAGAATGAAAATCACTGTCGATTTCGTTTGATATGCGATTTGATGGTTTGCAGCATACTGCGTAAACGTGAACTCCGTGCACATTCATAAGTTGCTAAGATGCTAATGTCTAACGACGAAGGTGGGAAGTAACGTGATATAGCGCCGAGTGCTCAAACAAAATCCTCAATAGAAACAGAAATCACGGACTGTTTAAGTAAACAATAACGTAAACTGTGTGTGTGGTACGGATTTAATAAATACGTACATTAAAGTTTATTTTTTTGTTGTAGCTCAATAAAGCATACGTTTTGGATTAAGAGTGTTTCCCAAATATCCGTGAAGCCCATCCACACCATTACGCCGGATAATCGAGATTACGCTGTATTCTTATACAGTCCATAGATATTTGCTTGTGTTTCTCCCCGTTTTACCCTCTGCACGTACAGTTATCTAGTTATTGATAATGTTGCAGAATTTGCTTTTTCCTCCGGCGATTGGGGTTGCCATGGTTGTTACATTAAGATACTTTATACGTAGATTATAGCAATTAATATCCCAGTAATAGTAAACAATGTGTGTTCAATACTTTGATTTTGCACGAATTATTGCAGCTTGGTTCAAAGCGTGTAGATATATTGGCAAATTAATACTGATATGTAATTAAAAGTTACATTTTGTTTGAAATATGTAGTCAAAATATTTGTATTTGGTATCGATACTTGTAAAGTTAGAATGTTGTTTTGTTGTTATTGTGTGTGTGAAGTAGTTTGGCCTGTTGTGTGCGTGGTGATGACGATGCTGATACAATAAGAATATTATAATGATACTTGAATTCAGTTTTTAGTCAGGCGGTGACTCAGCAGCCTATTGGCCGATAAGAAAGATCAGCACGAATCCACAAAAAATGTCAGTGAATGGAAAATAACTTATAATAGCACACAAGAAAATTGAAACAGGGCAATACAGTTCCGTTAAACAACAAATCTGAACTTGAAATAGGCATTTCACAAAATTACAGTGCATACAGTTACACCCCTAATAAAAAATTTAATACACAGTAAACTACAAGAACTAATGTAAAATCAGAGTAACGGAACAGCTTCTCTCGCTCTCTCTCTCTCTCTCTATATATATAAGTATATATAAGTATATATAAGTATTTCGACAAACAAAATTAGCGGCTTATGCGGATCTAGCAGAAGGAAAGTTTTTGCTTGAATGTAGAAGATATATACAGATTTCATGTAGGAACCTCGAAGGTCGGTGGTGTCCAAAAGGGAGTTACAACAGTGGAGCCCTTTCTCTTGGCGTGTTCGGTAGTACTTGAGGCTGGTATTCAAAATGCCTTAAACGAACATTAACGGAACTTGGTATATTCTGAATAGAGTCTTTAGTGACACATCGCTTTTAAGATGAATGATGTATTCACTCCATGAGGTCGATTGCGCAGACCCATTCAAATGGACTATCTCCAGTTGCACGCTAAGTGCCTCCTATTTGTTGCCGTCGAAAACAGGAGGCAGAACTAATGACGTCTCGGGTGACGTAACTTTTTCCGTGAGATCAGATGTATCGGACGAACAAGTTTTCACCGACGTAGTAACAATCTCTTGGGGCCTTGAAATTCTCTCACTTATCTGCCAGCTTGCCAACTTGCGCCCGTTTGTCCATTCACATGGCCATTCATACTCTCACCATTTTTTTGTCTCACAGTCTCACTCAACCATCTGTGCAGTCACGGACTGAGTGACTGCCACAGTCTCCATTACCATCAACCCAATCATTCACCCTCAACTTATCCTTTTTTAAACTTAATTATT
Organism: Coptotermes formosanus; assembly: GCA_013340265.1. Classification (NCBI taxonomy): domain Eukaryota; kingdom Metazoa; phylum Arthropoda; class Insecta; order Blattodea; family Rhinotermitidae; genus Coptotermes; species Coptotermes formosanus. Next base: position 1,394,937 of record BLKM01012201.1, on the reverse strand, counting down.
GTAACGTGGATCACTGCCGGTTTTGCTCCTCGCTTCCGGTGCTGTCGGTAAGCAGCGAAGTCGATGAACGTTTCAAAGAGTCGCACTCCCGCGCTGTAATCTTCAGAATGCACGTTGGTTGTGTTGTCAAATGGGTTGTGTGCTTTTTTTCGTATTTATGTTCGAGAAGTGGCGGGGTGTAATGCCCATGTAATTAACTCTTCTGTGAACTCGGAAAGTTTCTCGACTTGACATTTATATGTTTGTTAATTAAGTTTCTTAATTATGGTTTTAATTAATGTTGCTTAGTTCTTTCTTCTGTTCTGTTTTATGTTCGTCTTTCACGTTGGCATTATGTTACCAGAGAGGGGTGATAAAATTGCCTGTTCATGGCACGTGACAAGCTCTTCAACATGTCAAATACATTTAACTCCATTGCTAGCACCTGATAGCTCAGTCGGTCAAGAAATTCCCTTGTAACAGCTGGAAGATACTGTGACAAACGAATCATTACATAACCCTCTCTTGATTCCGCTACGTCTAGTTCACACTGTACACCTTCGCTGTAGGTCTCATTTTTATGCAACTCTTTCGTTTACATAATTCTACGTAATCAACTCTGCTCAAACGATAGCTCTTCTGACTTGTGTTCGGGAGGTGTCCGATTCGAATCTCGGCTGGAGTACCAAATATTATGTGTGTGTGTGTGTGTGTGTGTGTGTGTGTGTGTGAGAGAGAGAGAGAGAGAGCGAGCTTCAGATCGCCCCTGTCTTACTTGTACTCCATTCATGTTTTGTTGCTGTATACTTTCATAATACAACGTTAATAAAAATGTGTTAAGATTATATATATTAATAATGTACGTGTGTCGTTCGTTGTAGATCATTCTCTTTTATGATTTTGGAATCAGAAATAATAATAGTAATAATAATAATATAGAGGATGGGTGTAATACGCTTAGCTCAACTTGTGCATAAAAAAGTCATGAATATTTTATGTAAAAAACTAATACAAATAAGGGGCAGGACTCTCAACTTAAGTTCTGTAATCTCCTTCTTGCAAGGAAAATTCTAAATCATAAATAAATCACAACAGCTTTTTATCTTATATTTGCTGTTCTAAATTCTTACTTTACGTGATGTAAAGGCAGAATAATTTTTAATATGGCCATGTATTATAATGCCCTTTGGTGGAATCCATATTTTTATGATATGCTCCTGAATATGGGCGAAGGTCCGAAGCATTTAGGAAATTTTATTTTAAATAAAGAAGCATACATTAGTAGTACGATGGTGCTGCGATGGTGTAAAAGTATATGTTGACCGGGATTTTTTTGGCGGGGGATTTTCTTAATCTTCCTTCGAGACAGTTTTAGTTCATTAGGCTGTACATTACAGTCCGTTATTTCAACGCTGCATTGTCTCAGTTGTTGACAGCATCGTTAAATAAAGGGTAAATAAATACAGTTAGGTCACGGAAGTAATTCACATACTGCGACAAAAATTTAATGAAATTTGAGTTTTGTATGTTAAGATTGTGTTATTTAGAGGTGTAATGTCGTGTGGTTTGTTAGGCACACATGCAGGAACCTGCCCACTCTATTTTGAGTACTACCCTGAAGCTACAGGCAGCAGCTTCCTCAGAAACTTTTGTATCTATGTATCCAGCTAAACGTCACATACAAGTAGACCGTTACTTCGGAACTAAAATTTTGTGTTATTCTTCTTCCCGCATGCATGAAACGTATCTTGTCGGTAAGACTCAGCTACTATTCAACGAAATACTATGACTAAGGACGGCGCAGGTTTATAAGTACTGTAATGTAGTCTGTGCCAGAAAGGGACACTAGAACCAGAGCGGTTTACGGAATTACTAGGAAATTGTTTCGCAGGTTTGTTGGCGCTAATGCTGTGAGAAACCAGCTTACAGAAAAGCATAGTCTTAGAAGACATTTTCAGAACGATGTCAAGATAGCAACTGAAAATCCCATTTCAAGTTCTTGTAACTGTGTTTTAGGAAAACAGGAAAACGTCATTTGAAATAGCAACATGAAAATTCTGTGTCGCCTGTAGTTTTGTAATTTTTATTCTATCTTATAATTGAGGTGTGTTAAACTTCATAAGAGAATTTGCAGAGTCGTGCAGCATGCTGGCAGAATCCATACCTCCTTAGTGAAAGTCAGGCTGTTGTGTTAAATTCCACACGAGGGCTAGCACACAGTTGTGCGAGAGGCTGACAGAATCCATACTATCTTATCAAACGTAACTTTACCCTTAAATCCCATACGAGGCAGCGCTGAGATGAGGAATTGCAAAGTTGTGCAGCAGGCTGACGGAATCCTTACTCTAAGACCCCGCGCGCACTGGCAACTTTTGTTGCTCAACTATTTAGTTGCCTGGACGGAGAACATTGCTTTATACGAGAGCGCGCGCACAGGCAACTTTACATCCTGACCCATTCTCGAGGCAACGGAACTGTTGCCCGTAAAAATAAGACGAACATGTTTCAGCCTGTCCGCGCGCACTGGCAACTAAACAGTTGCTTGCTCTCTGCTGTGAAGTGCACAACCCTTGTTACGCGGCTATGTCTCTCTTCGAAGACGTGGAGAAGTTCATACTGGAGGTGGAGAGAAGACCACCTCTGTATAAAAAAATATGAAAGACCACAGCGACAGGAATCTGAAAGAGAGACTCTGGAATGAAGTTTGCGAGTCAGTCGTCACAAACTGGAGCGAGCTTCCCACTGAACAGAAATCAGCAAAAGGTATATTAATTTTACTGTTTCCTTCTATGCTTGTAGATTATTGCTGAGGTAGAATTACAGGTCGAGTTGAGTTTCGTGAAAGTTAACAGATGGCAAGTGGCTTTACCCGGACTCTTCTTGAAGTTGCGGCTCAACCAAGTACAGTCAGATCAAAGTGAACACATTGTATATGCCCATAGAAATGTGGGCAACGTCAAATATCAAAAAAATACCAGCCGGCTCCCAGTGTTTTTGCACTCACGGAACTGTTACACCTGTAATCAAGGTTTGAAAACAAAACGGAGGGAAAATTTTAATTAAATAAGACAAAGTCTTTTATGGAAGAAATAATTTATTTCCGTGAAAGAAACATTCGTACTGACAAGAAACAAATGTTACATTTTACCATACTGCCAGGGAATTGACCCTTGTGGCGAAGTGAAATACTTGGCGAAATAGTCTCTTACAGTAATGCTTCTAACGCTGCCCCGTGTGCCAACAGGTTGTACACTTTCTAGGGGAGATTCATACAAAGTGTCGTCAAACTGATTGCCATCATTTTTCCGTACATAATTGTGCAGAACGCAACAAGCTTTAATGATGCAATCACAAAATTCAGGTTTTACATCAATTGGTCTACGGAAAATCCTCCATTTATTAGCCAGAATTCCAAAGGTGCATTCCACTATCATTCGTGCTCTTGACAACCTGTAGTTACATATAAGCTTCAAACGTGTTAAATTTTTGTTGGGATACGGCCGTAGCACGTGCTCTGTTAAGGCGAACGCCTCGTCTCCTACAAGCACAAATGGCATGGATAGTCCTTCTGCATCACTGGGCAGAACTCTGGGGTCTGGAATATTCAGTTTGTTGCTCTCCAGTAATTTTCCAAATGTCGAGTTTTTAAACACATTAGAATCACTCGACGAACCGTAGGCTCCAAATTCTGCTGATATGAAACAATAGTCTGCATCTGCCACAGCCATGAGGACCGTTGAGAAGAAGTTCTTGTAATTGAAAAATTGGGATCCACTGTCATTAGGCTTCTTCATCCTAATATGCTTTCCGTCAACAGCTGCTATGCAGTTCGGAAAATTTGTTCTCTCGTAGAATTCATTTGCTGTGCGTATCCAGTCATTTTCGTCTCTAGCTGGCATACAGACCTGTTTCAGACATTCCCATATCGCGTGACAGGTATCTCTGGCAATTTCACGTACAGTAGTAGCACCGAGGAGGTACTCATAATGTAGGGAAGCGAAACTGTTACCCGTCGCGAGGGACCTGTAAACAGCGTAATTATTTATGATTAAAAGTGAAATCTATTTGAAAAATTAATATAAAAGAATTAAATTGATAACAATGGATAGTAGTAACCTTTCCATTTGTTTTAGGAAAGGAAATTCAAGCGAGGTGGAAGAATCGTAGAACATGTTTTAAAAGAGAGTGGGATGCGCAGAAAAATGTGCCATCTGGAGAGGGAAGAAGAAAACGGCGGAAGTACCTCAACTTCGATCAACTCCTATTTCTTCTACCTCACGTAGAAGACCGAACAACACATAGTAACTTACGCACTCCAAGCAATGAAAATGAAGAGGACGAGGACACATCACGCGAAGAAGAAAAGGAAGTGCCTCGGATTGTTCGTCAAAGGAAACGAACAAAAATGTCTTACGAGGAATCGCTGTTGCAGATTTTGCGGGAAAAGAAAAAAGAAGATACGGACATAGATGAAGACAGGTGCTTCCTGTTATCACTACTCCCATCATTCAGGCAATTTAACGATGAACAAAATTTTTGGCTCGCATGGAAATCCTAAAAATCATGCGACACATCAAACTCTCACAAAGTGTGCATACGTATTCATCTTACTCGTTACCTTCATTTTCAAACGCAAGCAATGTCCCTCCAAACACATCACATTTTGAAACCAATCCACTAAATCCTCAACCAGGACCTTCTATGCCGAATTCAGAAATTCTCTCCCGGTACTTGTCCAGTTACCCAGTCGATCCTCAGCGGCCATGAACTTCCACAACTGTCCTCCCTCAGTATCCTCACACTAGTCCCTGTCCTATATCCAGCAACGCACCTGTCCTCCCTCAGTATCCCCACACTAGCCCCTCTCCTATCTCCACCAACGCACCTGTCCTCGTAGGTGAAGATGGGAGTAGTGATGTGTCTTCTCTCCTGTTTCTTGGATGAACAGCACGTGATTAATGTGGTTACTGAATACAGAACAAGTCCAAGTCTACACATAAGCATAAGTATATGCATAGTAACTTGTTTGTGAATACAGTTTAGCTTAGAATTAATAAACCTGAATTTATTATTGTCTATTTACATTAAAGTAGTTATTTTTTTGGAGTTGTCACTTCTGTTTTATGTATATCTTACAAAAAACCGAATGAAACAGAGGAATATGCGAAAACAAATATTTTCTTACCTCAGTGTTACTGCCAGTCTCTCTTGCGGTGGCACAGACAGCCGTAGTTGAGTAGTTTCGTGAGTAATTCGTGGCCCAGCAAGCACTAGCAATTTATCAAAACTTACTATACTCATCCTGAAGTAGTTGAAAAATTTTCCTCGACAGTTTCTTAAATCATCATACAATTTATAAAACCGCCCGTTTAAAAGTCATTTACTGACTATTGGATGTACCCAGTGTCGCTTTTTGCGTTGAACTTTCCTTATTCTAAGGAGAAGAGCACATACACATGCTGTCTCTGTGAGGTCCATTACGTACTGAGAGAAAAAAAAAGTTGCTCGTACAAGCAACTTTTTAGTTGCAGTCAGCGCGCGTTCATTGTGCCACCACCAGCAACTTTTCTATCACCCTAACAGTTTAGTTGCCAGTGCGCGCCTAGGCTTAGAGCGGCAGTGACGTTACTGTGTTACATCGTGTACGGGGAATTGTAGTGTTACGTAACAGGCTGACAGAATTGTTACCGTCGTAACAACGGTAACTAACTGCCATATCGGAGACAAAGAATGGAATATGAGGCCCTCAGGTGGTGAATAATAAGACTTCGGTCTTCTGGTATGTGACTACGTGTACTTCGGTAAGTAGGCTTTAGCATCTTGGAGAAAACTAATGACTCCATTTTTAGGGAGACAGCAGGTTTCTCCGAAACTTTGCTAGTCTACATACCTAGCGGAATACGTGATATCACGTCCCAGAAGGCACTATTCTTTACATTCCCACATTGAGAACCCACAGACACATATTAGCTGTAACTTAGGTCCCAAAACTTTACTTCGAAATTGATTTCACTATAGTGACAGTGTTCAGCAAAATACAAGACTCGTAACTGATATTTTCACGCAGTGTAGTATGTGCAGGCTTCATTACTTTTAAATCAGCAGGTTTATGAAAATGAACACGAATTGGCAGAATTCAGACAACCGAACTGGGAAATATGCTCGTGTTTATTCCATGTTGATTTATTTTTTGTCGTATTATTCAAGCAATTGAGGTCGGCATGTTTCGTCTACAGTCATTTCGGAATGGAATTTTCAGGCAAATGATGGGATGGTACATCAAGGTTTTGTAATCTCTCCCTTCCACACCTTTTTGTCCCACTGTTTTTAAAAAAATTTCTGATCTGTGTTTTCCCGTGGCTCTTATGTGTGACTTCGCATTGATAAACAATATTTATTAGGCCCACTATCTGCTACTGGTTCGGTCGGTAACCTGGTTCCCGGCCTTCTTTCATTTCCAATGTTATGTACTTAACAGTGTCTGGCTGAACAGGAAAAGAGTGTGTTATTGAAACTTGTATCACTGGAAGATTAGAGAGCTGAAAGCTCGTTTCTTTCAAATGAGTTCCCGTTGGTCTCTAAGGCACTTGTTCCTTTTCTTATTCCACACTTCGAAACATTCTTGGAAGTGTACTTCCGGAATGCTGTTTGTGTTTCCTGTCGCATGTTTTTTATATGCTTCACGTCGCCAAAACTGGTTCCTTTCATGAAACTGCTGTAGTTTTGGGAACATAAAAATTTACAAGTAGCGTGACCTGGCGAGTAGGGGGTTTGCCATTGTTGCTATTCTGTTTTGGACCAGAAATTGCGTCACTGATAAGGCTAAGTGAGAACAAGCGTTTTCGTGATGATGAATCGAACGGAGGGGCCGCAGCTCAGGTTCCTTGATGACACTCTTTATCTCTAAAAGCTTTCAGAATATCGCTATAGAAGTACTGGTTAACCGTTTGCCCCGCTGCAAGGTACTCGTGCTGCACGATGTATTTGCTGTTGGAAAAGTACAGTCGACGTTTTGTTTGCTATGGAGCGTAATGTGCTTGCCTTCTTCTTTCGGGGAGACGAAGTCGTTGTCGACGGGAGGCTCTGTGTTTTAGTTTCGGGGCTGTATGGGATATCAGCGTCTGGTCACTGATGATAGCGTTATTCAGAAATTAGGGCTATTTTCTAATTCGTTCGAGAAGATCAGTGCAGATTTCGATTTTTTCTCTTCTCGGTCGCGCGTCAGAACTCTGGTCATCATCTTAGCGCTCATTTTCTCATGTCAGTGTCTTTAGACAAAATTTTACTAGGACTGCTTGATGCAGTACTGACATTTACCATCTGAGTCACCATTATAAACAATTAACGGCGAATACTGCGCAAGAATATCGATCTTTTTGTTTTCTTGGTTTTTTTTTGTGGTTGTGGGGCGACCGGATTTCCAATCATCATTCGCCCGCATTCTCGACCGCCCACAAATCTTTTATTGAATTCAAATACTCGAGCACGAGACATCCATTCGTCACCGTAGGCATCTATCGACATACCCTAAGTTTCAGATGCTGTATGTTGAATTTTGGTGAAAACGCAGTGATAGTGGGCTGTTAGGAATTCTGTGGCTCCGTGCATTAAACCCGTAACCCTCAAATTTAAAAGAAACTGATGTAATGCTATCTGTGTGTTGGCTGACCAAGTATCTGTCACCTCTCAAAACAGGAACGTATTATGTGGTGCCTACAGTGAAGTGCAGGTTGCAGAACCCTGTAGGAATTCTTGCCAGAGTGGCGCTTTCCGTGCATAAAACCTCGATTTTCTCGGAACGGGTTAAGTGTGGCTTATGACTTTCATTCACGGAGCCACAGAATTTATAGCAGAAGGCTGTAGGTTTTAAGCAACTTCTGTTTATACGTGGTGATGTCGAATAAAAAATGAGGACTGCTGAAATTTCTTTTTCAGAATTAGGTCGCATGCCCTTCAAACATTTTCGACTGAATCAAAGCAACTTTCTTCTTGTAGTTTTGTGACTGCGGGCTGCGTTACGTACCCACATTTTATTTTAAAACCCACACGAACAACAAAGAGACTTTTCCGTTGCCTTACTTCAGGCAAAATATTATAATTACGTCGTGTTTATGCACTTTAATATTTATTTTCATTTTGTACTGAATTTAACTCGACGGGAAAAGTTACATTTATTTTAAATTCAAGAGCGTACTTAATTCAGTTAAAACTATTTTTCCTTATTCGTATCGAAACATAAAGGTTAAAATGTACGAAACTGTAATGATGTCAGTTTATTTTTAGGGCTGGAAATTAGATGTCTCACGTTAAGGGGAAAGAGGTTCCAGGTATTTGAAAACAGGATGGCGAAGGAAATATTTGAACCTGAGGGGAAGAAAGTAGCAGGAGACTGCAGAGGTTTTTAATGAGGAGATTTATAATTGATAATCACTGTTGAAGGTTATTTGCGTAATAAAATTAAGGAAGAAGAGGTGTATGGTGCACCTGTAACATATAGCAAAGTGAGGAATTCTTACAGTATTTTATTTGGAAAACCTTACCAAAGGAAACTGCTTGGTAGCTCAAGTTATAAATGGATGGGTAATTTTGAAGAGAATTTTAAAACGTATAGAATATATGTGTGCGGGCTGGCAAGCTCTTGTGAAAACGGTAATGATTCAACATAGAACGGAAAATATAGTGGCCGGTTAGTGTGTCATTTTTTGTAAATATCTTGTTGTCAGGGCTGTGGAGTCGGTGCACAAAACCTCCGACTCCGACTCCTCTATTTTTAAAACTTCGACTCCGACTCCTTCATAAAAGCTCAATATGTGTTAATAGTGGTGCACCTACTAAATGATAAACGGCATCGTAAGACATTTCATCACCACCACGGAATCATCAGGCTACTTTTTAGACTTGTAACCTATATTTAAATATAAGTCTAATGGTTGTAGCTATGCCTTTATGGCTTTTTTCCTTTATTTCCCATATTTAGTGATATTTCAATACTTAAATTTCAATACTGGTTATAATACTGAGAACAAAAATTGCACACCTAAGGCCAAGAGAATATAAACATATCTTTTTGAATGAAACTTTAACAAAATCCATAAAAGATAAAAAGCTACTACATAAAAAAACTAAAAATGAAAAGAATTTGTTCTTAGAAAAAGAATAGCCTCCGTCAGATCCTCCTTCATAGATGCCCTCAGATCTGACCTGATTATTCGCAGTGCAGAAAACAACCGCTCAGCACTGGCGTGAGTTGGTGAAAGAGCAGTAGGGCAACATTTCTTACAACTTCGGGATACAGGGGAAGTACTTCTTCCGCTGTCAGTTTTGATGAACGGTCAGATTTTTCAACTTCATTTAGTGCATTTGAAAACATGCATTTAAATTCAGTGAAACTATTCTTCACAATTTTGTTGGATGCCATTGCTAAACGACAACGCTGTGTACTTTCCTTTTGATCCAAATATTTCTCAAAATCGAATTCATCATGAGTTGATGCGGCTGATGATAGAGCAGCGCTACTATTAACTTCTTCTTCTTCTTCTTCTTCTTCTTCTTCTTCTTCTTCTTCTTCTTCTTCTTCTTCTTCTTCTTCTTCTTCTTCTCCTCCTCCTCCTCCTCCTCCTCCTCCTCCTCCTCCTCCTCCTCTCCTTTTTCATGACGTTCATGTAGTCCGTTCATCCAAAGTGCAGCTTTTCCTTTAGTCAGTTGTTCATCATTCAACAGAATTCGGTGCACTGGGTCTACATAAATAGCAGCCAATAATATCTTGTTTTCTAGCAGAAGTGCCTCCCTTTTCTTCATTGAAGCAACGATGCCATCAGCAGTCAGCCCTCCAACTTGGGATAAGCGAAATATTACGTTCTTGCACTCCTTCAAGAATGTACCAGGAGTTAAGTCCTCAGTTTGCAACCTTTTAGTCGTAGTATACGGACGACGAAGCAAACCTAATTCTGTCACCTGTGTCCATTGTCTTTCGCTTAGTGTTACATCCGGATTGGCCATATCTACAAGAAAGGGGTTTGGATCAAGCAGACGCTGAATCATCAGGTAGGTGCTATCCCAGCTTGTGGTCTGATCTATAATTGCTCTCTTTCCTGCACGTCTCTTCAGAATTGTGGCTATTTTAGGTGTTCTGGCTGCAGTAACTATCTGCCTTACCATGCTGATCAGAGTAGCTGCGTGTTTTTGTGCAGACTACTCTTATTGCCAGCTGCAGCGTGTGCGCAACACAGCGCATGTGATGAATTTGAGACAGCTTAGAAGCAGCTTCAATAGCATATAGAATATCATCGTTCTGTTCTGTTTCTGTTCCTTGAGATTCACTTTCAGGACTTTCATTTTCAAACTGTAGATCGATCTCATCTGTATTCAATCGTTTGATCGTGCTCAGCGTGTTTGAAGCATTGTCAGTTACGATGCACCGACCCTGCTCTTTTTTAATTTCAAAATCTTTTAGAACTTTTTCCACTAACTTCTGAAGATATTCACTGGTGTGATGAGCTTCTGTGTCCTTAGTGCTAATGTTCGAGTCACAATTTTATTGTTTTCATTAACAAATCCCACATTAATAGCAAAATAGTTTACTCTATGGTGCGTGCAGGCATCCATTTTGAGAAACACAAAGCGTCCCTTAAAGAGTCCTTTGAAGTTCTTCTTTTTCAATGTTGGCTTCTTCAATTACCATCTTTCTAATGCTGTCTCTTTCAAGAGAAATGCCAAGTTTCCATGTCATTTCTCCGTTTAGACCAACAAAGCCTAGTTGTGAGAACAACGATAGAGGTAAAACATTCCTTGACACCAGTTCAGTGATGTGCTTCTTGAACTATCTGCTGCCATAGTTATAGTAACTTTGTCACTAGCAGAGTATCTTGTAATTTCTGCTTGAGTATTTTTCTGATCTTCTGTGCTTGGGATGGTTTTCTTACTTCTGTCATGTCTCACTGACAGTCTGAAAAATTTCGGGATGATGCCGCTGTGTCTTTCCAAAATTTGATGCCCTTATAGGCGCATTCTTGTCAGTGCCAGAATGTGCACCAGTTTTAGTATTGCAGTATTTTTCCCCTTCAGGTTCTTGTATCGTACGCTGACACACAAAATGTTTTCCATCTGTAGTGCTTTCAAGGTGTCCAAATACAGCTGACTTTGTTTGGATTTTCTTTGCCATTGTGATAGGGGTCTAGAATTAATAAATGACTTCAAAAATAATTTGAAATAACGCTTGTAAGTTATCACTATTATAATTACAAAATATTTTTTCAGTTAACACTCTTTCCTACCGAGCCACGTTTCGCCTTTCCTACTCTGTGCACCGAGCTAATTGCTTATCGGGGTGCTGAGTTCACATGCAGTGAGTGGGAGACGAAAGGAATGAATGCAGCCGTTCATTGCTCTGATTAGTGCAATATGGGACCAGAGAAAAATGTCCTTAATTTTGCTGGAAGGGTTTCTTCGCGACTATTTTGAATTTTACGTTCATACTTATGCCCGTCTTGAACTCAAACGGTTCGGTCCATTTGCTGTCCTAGCTATAACATGCGACAAGCCAAGCCGTGCAGACCATCGAATCACCGATAAGGGAAATCAGACACGGGCTTGTGCACTGTCAGAGAATTCGGTGACGTGTTTGTTCCGCCAAAAACAAAGATAAAAGAACGACATTCGAGGGTTGATAATGCAACACTGGGTTGTGTGCCACCCCATGTTCCGAGGTGTATCCCACCAACCTGCGTTTGTGAGGTCCAACTGACACTAAACGGAAACCCGGAACACACAAATGTAAGCAAATATCACTGCTGTAATTACTGAACTGATATTTTTTTCGGTAACGTTTTATTGATGAAATTATGGGGGTGAAGGAGTGTGGATTTTACAGAAGGGGCTGTATGAAGGAGTAGAGACTTGTCGGAAGGTTCTTTGTGTGTGTTTATCTGCTTCACGCCGCCAATATGAGGAAAACGTAAGCACTACTGCCTGGAGAGGTCTGCGAATAATTCGTGACTGCTAGAAAAATCGTAAGATTGTTCTAAGAAAAATTAAACCTCATCAGTGATCATTTTAATCAGAATTACATTTAACACAATCTTTTATGCCCATACAAGCCTTTTAGACAAGTTCTGTGAAAAATAGGTGTGTGATTATAGATGCAGAAAATTTGAAACACGACATGGCGTTGCGGGACAATGTTTTCCTTTTCTGTCGTTGAGGGTATTTAAATTCGTGGGACAGCGGTTTCCCGTTCGGCCGCAAAGGATTAAGGAATGCGGGCAGGATGGGGGAGGTTAGTCGCATGGCCAGGCTTTAAAACTTAGCGGCTGCTATCTGTGCTAAAACATTAGTTTAGATCTTGCACATGCTAGAGGAATTTCCAAGTGTTCTAGCGGCCCATGTGTTTGGGACTGGTATTTTTCACTAAAATATCACGCTATAAAGCAGGTACTACCCTCACAACGTGCACGTCCCTTTTCGTTCGTATTCTTAAGGTGCCGGAGCCAAAGTTACAAAGCATTATTCCCACTTCATGTGGCTCAACGCGTCATTGAATCTCCCGAAGCGTGAGACCGCCGACGGCGTCAGACGCTAGCCGAAGTGTTAAAGTGGTATCTGTTTAACATTTTATATCGAGGTCGGAGTCGGTACATTTTTACCGACTCCGAATGCACCCAAAATTCCTTCCGACTGACTCCGACTCTGATTCCACGACTCCGACTCTGACTGCACAGCCCTGCTTGCTGTTCAGCGAGTTTTACTAATAATCGCAAAAAACTCCCCCCCCCCCACCCCCAAGTGCCGCGTTCTCTTTCAAAGCTTCTCTGCTAATACACGTGTCATGATCAAACTGAGGCTTTCACGCCATTTAAGGTACATACGATGTGATTTTCTGGGTTATGACCGTGCCTGAGAGCGGTAACGTCGTCCCACAGTGACAAGGATAGGGGCTGGACAATCAAGGAATTTGAGTTAAATTTCTGTCCCTGGCAGATTATTCGTTGTTGTACAGTTTCAAGGCCGGTTGTGGGAACCACCCAGCCTCCTGCAGGATGGGGTAATTGCAACTCTTTTTAGATGTAAAGTAGCCGTGTCGCGTTGTTGACCACTTACCTCCATCTAGTTCCGAGGCTAATAATGCATGGAGCTATACGTCCACTTCTCGCCATACGTTTTACTTGCGTTCTGTGTAATTAAGCACGTGGGGTGCCTTTACCTTTTTACCTGGCTTGTGACATTAAGTAGTAACGTGGGACATCAACCTATGGGAGGGATACACTCTGCTAATTTTCATAATATGTATTTGTCCTGAAGTGGAAGCCGTATTTCCTTCAGAGGTTGGTGACAGCATACCAGACAGAGTATTGTTTTAATTCAAAAGACCTCGATATGGACAGTTTGTGAGCTGTGTGTCTGGCGAGATGCAAAATATTCTACATTACATTGGTGTTTCTGCCTGCCATTCAGATATGGAATTATGACGTTGCGTGATGCTATAGCCTGTTCAAACTGTCTGTAATTTTTTAGGTCTTGAGCTTCTCATAATGAGGTTCCTAACAATAGCCTGCTCGTATCTGCTTTCAACAATTATTTTTTTGTTGGCTTTTTCGTTCCCATTCTTTTCTGCCATTCATCCATTCGTCCTGTTTTGTATGTACGGCAAAGACGGCTTTCACATTTAATTAATGTGCTATGCTGAAATTTTCTATTATTGCCTGCACTGACTATTGTAAATGAAATAACACGCTTCTCTCCCGGTATAAATCTGTGTAATAAAGTACACAGGCCACCTGATCATTCATTTCAGCACAGTTCTGAAGATCTTACAGAAATAATGGTGACATGTAAAGTGCATTTGCTACGACACTGATATTTTTTGATCATAAATCTTTCGTTTCCTGCCCACCTAATAGGACATACTAACTTCAAGCCTGCTGATACTTTAGCCAAAATTGATAGCCGTTGTGAGCAAAATAATGAGACTGTTTCTGTGTTTTTGGGATGTGTCAGAAGTTTTTAGTATAAAATTTATTGAGAAAATATTCTGTGTAGGCATACGCTTTTTTTTTAACTACAGAAGTAGACTTTGTGAAAAATACTCGACCTCATTAAACTCCATTCTAGAATTACATTTTAACGTACACAGTGAGCACGCTGGAATAACATTATGACTAATCGTTGCTCCTATGTAGAGTTATGCCCTAAGTTGTCTTAGGAGATTTTAGACGTTGCAGTACTGACCAAGCCTGTATTCCGCTACAATTTATTGCTGTCATCTTCCGCTACAATTTAGAACTACATATTAAGATAAATAGCAAGTATGTAGGAACCTTAGCCTTTTGTGTTAGGATCGCATGAACAAAATCATTCTAAATGTTGCTAACAAGGGATTTTTAACATCTATATGTTATCAATTGAATAAGTTTTTTAACATTAAACCTCACATTGTTAGACTTGTCATACTTTCCAGTGAGATACCGCTATCAGTACTGTATTTGAAGATTACAGGAGGACCTGTGGTGATTATAGGATCTTCGAAGATCTAGAGAGGCAAACTTTCATTCAGCCGTCCCATGGCTCAGGCGGTTAGCCGCCGGCCTCCCACCGCGGAGGCCCGGGTTCGATCCCGGGTCAGTCCACGTGGGATTTGTGGTGGACAAAGTGGCACTGGGACAGGTTTTTCCCCGAGTTCTTCGGGTTTCCCCTGTTAGTTTCATTCCACTGGTGCTCCGTTACTAGGAAAAGGACAAAAAATAATCATCGTCGTCTTCATCTTCATCATAGGGTTGTAGCCTCATGGCTGCAGTGTGTCCGTAGCGTCTGCTGCGGGGCCCTTCACCACTAAAAAAAAACTTCCATTCACGTGTTCCTTATTGTACAGCAGTGCAGCAAGAACTACAAATAATAATTGTCCAGTATAGCCTGCTTGTCTACTTTGTGCATGCTTCAATCAGGTACGATTTTTGTCTAAATTTAATTTTTCAGACTTAAATATAAAACTTGTCACCCTCGTCGTATGTCCAAGGAATGAGATGTAATTACGTTTTATAACTAAATCTTCGGTATGTTGTAATCCATTTTCTTATAACATTCTACACATATAGCATTTCTGTTTCATTAGTTACGCCAATTTGACCTCAAGTTAAGTGTAAATTTCGCAAGCCAGTCATTTCTAAAAATTATAAGGCGCAATTCAGGATTCTGCATTAAGAGGAGTGAGTGACGCTGGTGTCACTGTCACTTAGGATTGTCACTTGGGTGTTGCTAATGGCATGTTCTAGGAAGGAAAACGTGTTTGGAACACGTTTTACTGAAATTTGTCTGTTCGAAAAATAGGTTTTGTGTTCTGACGAAGGCGAGTGTTAAGAATCTGGCCTTCTGCAATGTGGGTAGGCAAAAAACCACATGGAGTCACATGCCAGAAGGCCGGAATGTTTTGTAATGAAATTTAAATTCGTCTTTATTTCCTCTTGTGTGCTGCATATCCCTGGACTTCACCCTTCTTGAGTCGTAGCACAATTAATATTAGATGAAATTAAGAGAACAATAACCTATAACAAGCGTCATCACCATTGTAAAGGTAATGTGGCTTAAACACTAGTCCACTGAAGACCTTACGGAGAAATATGCAGCTTTCATCCTCAGCGCAGAAGATGAATGCAGCAGGTTTCTCCTAAACGTCGGCAGCTTTTCGTAAATCTACACAACATCGCGTCCCGGACGAAATTCATATTCATAGTCATCGCCGTGAAATCGTTAAAGCTCAAGTTTGTCTACTTTTGTAACACAGACACTTCAGTCATAGCCATATGGCAGTGGTTGAAAGAAACTGACATGGAGTTACCCATGTCACGCGATATTTGTATCTTGAAGGTCTGTAGTCGTTTTTCCCCCGTTGCTCATTATGGGGTTAATTGGTATTAATAAAGTAGGTCATTCTCTTTAAATTTGTCTTTAATTTTAGCCGTTGATGCATGCTATATTTTATTTATTTGAACGACTCTTATTTAATTTTACTACAGAAGTTAAATTCACAAGTATTAAATAGCTTTAACGCGAAATTGACTTGTGTGTCAAAATTGTGAAAGTCATGCAGTTGCGCTTGCAGTTCAGAACTGGTAACGTATGTTGCGGGATAGCGTCACTTCCTGTGATAACCCTCTTTAAACATCACGGTAAAGTCCTTATAGTTTTCCTTTTAGCTTTTAGAATGAGCAGTAGTAAATGTCGGGTGCCAAATTCAGAATTACTTGTGACACCGTCTGGATTCGAATACAGAGCTCACCACTTCTAGTGTCGCCTGGGAAACAGCACGGTGTTTGTGTTGCAGGTCGGATGGGTTCTGGGCACATCAGATGATAGACGTGATAGAATTTGTTCCTCTGAATTGTCGGCTGCAGTGTCCCCATCCCACTGCAGGGTGTAGTCAGTTTTGGCGGTGACATGTATATCTGTGTCAGTTACGTGGATTTGAGAACAACGGTGACGTGTTTTATCGCGGAATGCCTTCAATGCAGTCATGGAAGATTGGAGGGTATGCAGGAAAGGCCAGACCTCGCATTGTAACCGTGTGAGTCAGAGCGCTGTGTTTTATTGTACGAGTATTAACAGTCGCGAGTGCTTATTTCCAGGGATGCACCTGCCAGCGCCAAGTTTTCTCAGTATGCAGCCATTAATGTTGATTTTACAGTCTGTACCAATTATCACACATTGCCTGTACTGTAAGTATTATTAGTTTGGTTACAGGTAGTTTCTCATTGTACACATACAGGGTTTCAATATATGGCGCTGCGTAAGCCCAGCGTAAACGCTGAGCTAGGCGAGGCCAGCTCGCTTTTACAAACATTTCGCAACGTCTTAACATAAAAACCCCGTAGAATATATTTCGGAAGGCGAACATGGATCATTACCATGTTATTCTGCTTGCTATAATTTCGTTCTATGCTGTTAGATGAACGATGAGCTTTGAAGTCGTTCTGCCGGCCTAAACTGTCTTCTTCTGAATCGTGTTATAGGCCTGCTTCACATGCTGTAGTGAAATCCAGCCCTGGACAGTTACTGTTCAACAATGACAGTGTAATGCACCACGGGAATAATTATCTTCGCTCAGTCAACTCCTTCTTGAGAAGCTTGTAGTAATTCTTGAGACCAGGTAATATACCGCCGTTATGAAAGCCGAAGTTTCATCACCGCATTCACACGACAGCTAATATTTTGATAATATCATGAGGCCGATAGAGAACATATGCGTACAAGGTTCTTAAAGGTCCGCTAAGATGACATTCTGCTCCAACCTGCTCGAGGGTTTTCGGCCTGAATTGCTGTATGTGTTTCTTAACTCAGTTGTCTATCAAGTTCCGCCCGTTTCATCCTCCTAGAACACTAATGCGGAGCCGCGAATACGGCCAAGGAAAAGCCTATTCTTATTGTCCATTCTCTTTTTTTTAAGACTCTGTCAGATTTGAAATGTAAGCACGGACAATGAATTAGGGTAATAATAGTGAGGGATGCAGACATGGTAGGTGAATCCTCTGTTATTAAAACTGGTGGAAAATAGAAAGGGCCTACAGGCCTGCACATTGGCCGATGATGTGTTGGATGCTGGGTCTCTTGACTGAGGAGAAGAAGCGGTTCTTCAGGGTATTAGGACAAATTTCGAATAGGCCCAGAGTATGAAGTACTTTGAACACGAGTAATGGTATGGGCGGACCATGCAACACGCATGGAGATGAAAAAGACGTGCGGCGGTTTTAGCAGAAATGCTAAGAGCAAAGTATCACTTGGAGACTTGGCATTGGGTGAGAGGATGGTCTCAAAACCCGGAATAAGGAAACGGGTTTGAAGTCGTGAGCTAAATGCATCTACGAGGAGTTCATTGTAGAGTCCAGTGGCAAGCAAGGAAATGAAGTCTGGACTGTATGAAGCTGTGAATTTCGTAATGAAGTAGAAGATAATCAGTTTATCAAGCAGGTCCCTGGTCTGTAGACCTAGTGACGTAGCGTAATCTATTTATTACACATGTAGACGAAGACGCATTCCCAAGGTAGTGTATGAATATACTCAAGTTGGCAGAAGAAATCCACGGCAACCAAAGAAACAGCCCTAGATGGCTTATACCGTGTGATTTTAATGATGATGATGATAGAATAATAATAGTAATAATAAATTTAGATGGAACAGTCGTCGTATTTTAAGTGTTGTCTGAAGCAATGAGTGATATAGCAAAATGTAAGTGAACGCACATCCTCTCGTCGTGCATTTTGCGAGTATTACCTAAAGTTTATATTGAACAGTCTGAAAGTTTTACATTGCTGCTCACATCTGGCCACTCCACTTCTTCCATAGCTGTATTGAAATTCGATGTAGTACATTTTGATATAACGTAAATCAAATTCCAGAGCGCGCGACAGGTGTAGGAGCACGTTCATCGATATTAAAAAGTTTCATACAGTTGTGCATGTATTCATATTTCGGTTATCTATCGTGTAATGATTGATAGTGTAGCATGTCATTGCAATCAGCGGGACTCGAACCTGTGGTCCGTTGAACGAAAGCGGAAATTATGAATGAAAGGCAGATGATAACGGTATCGCTGTGTTGTACACGTATGTGCCGTGCATTGTGCAGTGAAACGTGACCGTGACCTTTGTGCTGGTGAACATGTTCATACACAGGCTGCAGTGCGTTTTTCTGGCTTTGTTCGTCGTTGTTCATGTGTGTGATACACACGTAAAGGGTAGTGCAGTAGAGGCTAGGGTCGTAATTTGTTTAACCCCTTGATAGCTAACCTTCATATAAATAATACAAATTCGAGATTACGTTCTTTGGGGTTGTGATGCTCTGTATCTTGGCATATGGGTGCTGGCGTTTCGGAGGAACTTACTTCCTGCGTCTTCACGATGGAAGAGATGAATGCCACCACCACCACCACCACCACCACCACCACCACCACCACGGCCCCCGCCGGCACCACCACCACAGCCGCCACCGCCGCCGCCGCCACCACCACCACCACCACCACCACCACCACCACCACCACCACCACGACCACCACCATCACCATCACCACCACAACCACCACAACCACCACCAGTAATCCTATTGTCGATTGTATATTTCCGCTGTCATGACCTTAATACTGTGTCTTAGTAAGTTCTAGATTTTCTGTCCGGTCTTCTTCTTCTTCTTCTTCTTCTTCTTCTTCTTCTTCTTCTTCTTCATCATCATCATCATCATCATCATCATAATCATCATCATCATCAGTGGCACTGCAGTCGTGAGTGGGCCTTGGCCTCTTCTAGGACATCTGGAATTCAATACGTTTATTCAAGTATATTTAAGGTAGATATATTTTTGAACTGTAAAGTTTAAAATTTTTTCTGTGCGTAATTAAGTACGACGTCACGGAGACATACAAGGGAGACCGTTTATAGCACCACGCGTCTTAACGCTGGATGGAGGTGAGTGGTGAGCGTCACATTTTGATCACTTTGCACCCGCAGAAGTTGCTCTTGTACGCTCTGGAAATGAGGCTGCATGGGCCGTAGAGCTGGTCTCCACGCGTTGGTGAAGATAAATACAGTCGAACCCGGTTCTAACGACATCGGTTTATACAACACCTCAACTATAGCTTCAGATATTCTATAGTACCAATTAATTCCTCACTTAACCATAACCTTAGACACATTGTTTAGAACAGCACTCTTCTACAACAACACAAAATATTCAGTCCCTCTCATGACCTTTTGACCGAGTTCGACTGTATTTTCGCCGCCGGATATCTAACCAATATTTTACGGCCGTGCAACCCTTAGCCTGCTCAGTTTGCTGAGTGAGATGCCGGCTCCGTGTTTTAACCACACCTGGCGCAAGAGCGCCATGTTCGTCTTGAGTCAAGCGAAGTCTAGAACGCTTTTCTTCTAACTTCTGTTGTTTATTTTCTGTATACTGCGTGGTATTGACTAACCATAACATCTGACTGGGAAGTTAATGTTATTTTTATTCTGACTGTGCAGTGTTTTACTTCTAGTGTGATTAGCGTCGTAAATATCTATTGGAATTTGAAATAAATATAAAGAACGACTAGCGTGCTATCTAACCCTAACTTCGTTGTCTGGTATTTGGAATCCCTGATTGGTATTAGGAAAGGTCTAGGATCGACTCTGAGCCTGGAGACGGGCTATCCTGACTGAAGCATTATTTGATAGTTTTCTCAGTCCCTGTAGGCTCATTTCAGGACAGTACCTCAAATTATATCTCAGCTTCTTTGTAGCGCATCGTTTCAGAGTTGCTATTCAGTGATCATCCTATCACTGGACCCTGTTTTCTGAGGTACTGTTAGCGGCCGTAAATAAATATGAAGGAGGTACGCAGAATCGCAAAATTGGAAAACATTCTTCTTATATATATTTTTTATATGAGTAGTGACATTTGTAGTGTTTACTTCAACGATTGAAACGCCTGTGACAGCATTCTATAGGTTTCTGCTTCCACGTTTGGCCTATGTATATATATATATATATATGTGTGTGTGTGTGTGTGTGTGTGTGTGTGTGTGTGTGTATGCAGGTTATTCTGTCGTGAAAATTTAGTGGAAATACTTAATCCGTATAGGAGACAAAATGTAAATTTGTAAGTACTGTCGCTTACTATACGAAGCCGCATGGTTGTTCATTTAAAATCTTAACTCTTCACGTAATGCTGTCTCATCCAGTCTTACGTAATGGTAGGATTTATTTATCGTTTTTATTTTAACGACATTGTCAGTATCTTGGATCGTACAGCGTCAAGTGATGTAGTGATTATGGTATAATGAACTGGTGTGCTTGTGGAAGGAAACGGTCATGGCCTAATTTGAAATAACTCTGCATTTGTCTGGAGAATCTGAGGAAGACCACAATAAATCTCAAGGTAACAAATTCAACACAGATCCTAAGGAACAGTTTAGGTTTGCCAAAAATTTTGGTCAGTCGCACATAGAAAATTCTTGTATTAGTTACATTTTTGTTGCGGGGGGTTTTCCTTGTCGACACGAGCCATAAATGCAGCCGCGAAATCAATAACTCACTCAAAAACATATCACATGTCAACACACCCGAAAAACATTTTCGCATCTTTTTGCTGTATTTGCATGGAGTAATTTACGCAGATCGTATGACTGACGGATGAAATAACGCAATAACGTTAACAATTTTGAACTTCATCAATCTAATGCTGCGTAGAGGAATGTAGAAAGCTATCGTGAATGTAACTGTGATGTGACTTGAGACACTGTGCAGCGAATGAGCGATGGAAGGGCAAAGTTTATACGTAATAAATAAAAAATTAATAAATATTTTATAAGTTTTTTTTCAGATTTGGCCGACAGTTTTTACACGCGAAATCTGAATGTTTGCTTTGGCCCCGAATCTGACTAGTGTAATAGTGTAATGTATAGAGAACACGGTATGAAGCTTCTCGTTGTGTAGTTTTTTACACCTTTGTGTTTCATGTGCCTTAGGCAGGCCTTCCTTAAATTTTTGAACATGATGTAATTATATACGCCCAATAAACAATTCCTGTAGGGTCTGTGACACATTTTGGGCGTTTATATTTTAACATCGAATTAATTTGCGTAGTAGTGATTAGCGAACAAAATTATGTTGTTATATTCTTTTCTATTTATTCGTTCATTTATTTGTGGTTTTTTAACCACGGTGTTAGCAACGGACTCAGTGCAGCGCAGAGCGATAACAGGATTAGTGAAATGCGAATTTAAACTAACGTGGAAAGAATAGGTCTTGCCGTAATTTAACGTACCGTCCAATTAGGAATAAATCAGACGCAAGTAAACTGCTGGGTGTACGTCTAGGCGTGCATTCGAGGAGGTTAAAACGAGAAAAGTCACTGAAGTTACTGCTGCTCCAATCATGAGATATCGGGCCCATGTCCCCGGTCGTGATATTAAGACAGTCCGTATCGGATGGTTACTGTGGTTTTGTTTGTTCCTGTAATTGGGATCCTGGAGGCATCAAGTGATTGACATACAGAGAATGAAAAAGTTCCTGCCAGTGATCTGGAGTGATGCGATGAGCTAGGGTTGAGGAGGTATAGCTCGGCTGGATGCGGTGATCATTGCGTCACTTCATTGCCCTCCATTTAAAGCAGCAATTCACCATTATGCGCCATTAAAGCCGTTGTCACCCGTCTTTGTGTTATTACAATTTATTAATTAGAAATTTGCTGTTTTACGTAAACTGAACACATTTTTGACTCATGCTGGACACGACGTGAAAAGTGTATACCGAGAATTAAAAAAACATTATTATAAACATAGCTTGCTAAAATCCATTAGTTGAGAGGCGTGTCATGTAATCGCATTATACGTAATAAAAATCACCGCATTGCTTATTTCCGAGTATTAGGTTTTAAATACTTTTATTTTATTCAGATATGACTTGTCGAAGATTTAAATTTGGATGTGAATAGATTTTGAGAAATTATGACCTCTGTCTTTACACCGTGAGCATGGAGGCAGTAGATTTCTCCGAAACGCTGAGGCGCAATCCACATCCACACGGTCTCCTCACCACAACAGAATCAGTATCAGATTTACGAATATTTAAAACTGTATGCATATTCGATGGGGTTTCTTCTTTATCAACATCCGGTGAGCAGATTTAAGAGACTAACC
This sequence comes from Coptotermes formosanus, assembly GCA_013340265.1. Classification (NCBI taxonomy): domain Eukaryota; kingdom Metazoa; phylum Arthropoda; class Insecta; order Blattodea; family Rhinotermitidae; genus Coptotermes; species Coptotermes formosanus. The sequence continues at coordinate 1,372,304 of BLKM01012201.1, read as the reverse complement.
AAACAGAGTAGGGTCTTTCTTCAGATGTTTATCATCGCACATCTAGCCAAGAGTTTTATCGAATTTTATGGAAATCGGAAGTTCATTTCCTGGTCCAAATCAGCCCGCCACTATACCCGGTCTGAACTAGATAAGCGTAATCTCTACCCTCACATTCTGTTATAACATGCATTATAATAATTTTGTAATGAATTATTTACGGCCTACTAAAATTACCTGATAATGCAGAGAAACAAAGTACATACGTGTAAGTTGTCAGTCAAAAGAAGCCTTTATTTGCGTGATTTCGGGCTTCTGCCGCGATGTAGATGAGATCTGGGCCCTTCTGGCGTGTTATTACTCAGCGTTGAAGGGTAGTTATGTACCGATCCTTGAAGATGGGACCGATAGGTTGTCCCGAAACGCCGATACTGCACTACCACTCAACGCTGCGTCATATCCCAGCAGAACGCAGATCTAGCCTTTATTTCTTGGCTCCTGTATAGTTCGATCTATGCCACCATCTTCAGGGAGATTACTTTGAATATTGCACTGACGTACCCAGTCTTTACATTCTTTAGAAGTAAAATAAAAAGGTATTTTTATATAAAATAATACGTGCACCTTCACTTGTAGGTCTAAAAACTTGTTTGTTTGAGTTTGTTATTTCACGATTTTATATGAACCACGTTTTTTAAAATAATGTCTTATGTAATGTATTATACATTTGTGCCCAATATATATTATTTAAAAGTCATCAGTCAGTTCACGTTAGCAATATATTTCCATCTGCGCCTCGGCCCGTCAAGTGGTCTTCTGCTTTCGCAGTTCTCAAACGCATTCTTGTGTGCATCTCCGATTTCATATGTCATCCACCTCACGTCTGATTTCGGTAGCTCGAAAAGGATGTGTGTGATCGTATTATCTGACATTTGTATGCACGATGAGTTAATGGGCCTGTACGAAGTGTTAAATACGTGTCTGGCTGTGAGTCCGAAACTTTCAACACGAGAACCGTTAGACGGATTTTGATGCAATTTAATTTGTGCGTTATGCAGTTACAGCAACCTTCAGGTCTGAATCTTTTAGTTTCCTGCATTCAGTAACAACAGAGTGGTTGACACACGAGCTATCGCATTTGTGAGCTGGCAGCAAGAATAGTGTCATTACCGGAATGTGGTAACAGTGTTAACCAATTGTAATGATTACTACCATGAGGAGGATATTAACAATAGTAATAAGCAGATTAACGCAACGATAATAACTATAGCAAACACTGAAACGAATTTTTGCTCTTTGTGAAGTGTATGTACACACGCATACCAGCGTACAAGACGTCAATGAGGAGACTGTGTGGGCTGTGATATGGATTGCAGCTCCGCACTCCTGTTTTTAAACAAACATGGCAAGCGTCCTTTTGGGCTTTGTGACAAGTAGGTTGTACTGAGCGGGTTGGAATCCAAATTAATCTCGCATCTTAACATTTAACTTAACCCCACCTATATCAAGTTTAAACTACGCCTCTTGTCGAATGCCGGATTTTCCTTTCAAATCGTTTCCAGTCATTCAGTATCACCGTGCCCTTCAGTGCTATGCGTGGACTTGCCGAGCTCTTGAGTGTGGCTGTTTAAACCATAAGTAAATAAACAAACAAAGAAACCTGCATGATAACGATACATTCATTACACACAGTATCGTGTTTTTGCTCAGACTGTTCGTTTGTAAGTAGAAGGCTCTGAATTAAAAGTGTTGAGGCACAACCATCGTCTGTACACATGAAACAATCTACAGATATCTCCACTGGACTTTGCGTGCCCTCTGCTTCAGGGGGTGGCTTTATGTCTAAGCGCAATAACATTCACAAACTTGCTGCAAAATCAACAAAGTTTCGTGTTTCCAGCAAGTCCGGTCACACAACAGCCTATTGAATTCTTTTCTTGTCCCTGGAACATCAGTAGGCAACGTTTTCGGACCAAGCAGCCACCAGACTTCTCTGCTGCATGGCTAGCACTCTTCCTCCTTATTCGACAGGTTCCCAGTTTAAATCTCGGATCGGAGACTTTTTACTCTCAAGGTTTTTTTTTGTTTGGTTTCCCGTAGTCTCTCCTGACATCCGTAATTGCCGGGGGGTGACCTCACCTTAGACCACGACCGCTTCCTTGCACAGCCTCAATTCATGATTCACTAATCAGTCTACCGCGGGACGCTATATAGTCTGAGCTACTGATGAGGGAGAACTAACCACAAACTAACAAGCAAAATAGCAGATGAATTAATGGCAAATATTTCGACCTACATGTGGCTTACTTACTTTCGACATTCTCAGTGTCAACAGGTGAACAGGTCAGTAGTGCTTGCCGACATACCGCGTTCGCTTAAAATGTCGTCAGCTCGTCGTACTTGATAACCGTAGTTGAGACGATGATATTAAAGTGGACGCCAGAGGAATAGGTTTGAGTGTATGGACTGGTTTCAACTGACTCGACACAAAGCGCAGTGGCGGCTTCTTGTCAACGCTGCATTGAACCTTTGCATTCTATGAAAGTTGGGGATTCCTTAGTTATAATACTCTCAAAAAAATGCGGGAAGGGCAGTGTCGGGGACACATCCGTTACGTAGAATACGTCAGTGTCTTTTTGTGACAGTGTCGTTTGTGTGTAGTAATGAAACAGTGGTTAGGAATGAATGTCATTTATTTCGATGAATTAGCGCCGACGTTGACGCCGCGCGTAGCAGCTTTGCAACGCTCTCTCCAGCGCCGTGCTCGCTCGGCGCCGCTCAGTGGCCCCTCATTCTGTCTGACATTTTGTCTTCTTTCTTCCAACACCCGAATCTTATATCGTTTTACATATTTTCTTTGCAAATGTTGCGACACTTCGAAGTTAGGTCGAAATGTTTGTCACTTTTTCCACTTTTGCACTGTGTTACGGTTATGAGTTCACTGTTTTTGCACTTTAGTATTGTAGAACTCGTTATTACAATCGTTTGTGTGGTTAAACACGCGTGAGACCTCTCCGAAAGCTGAGTGAGTAATGACTGCCTCAGTGGCGCGGAATAGTCATTTTTGCCTCGCGCGCTTACGCATGCCCGCGCCGTCTCAAGGTCGAGACCGCAATAAGTCGCGGTATCACGCGTCCGTCATGGCCTATCACTTGATACTGTTGCCATGTGCCTCCGACTATTGTACGCCTAGCAGTAAGCGTTTGGAGTCTGTCCTAATTTCGTTACGCTCGATTTCCCGGAACGACCCACCGTACTACCTGGGAACAAAGACGTATTCTACGTCAAAATATCTCTGTCGTGCTCAGTTAGTTACTTCTTTCACATTGGTAGAAGTCACTGTAGAATAATGTAACCCGATACTTAAACTGCAAGTCTGAAGAGACATAGAGCAGCGATCAATTCTGGGTTTTGTAAGTCAATGTGTAATCCAGAATTCATATTCGGATACAGTCATTAACTGATATAGTATGTAATTGGGTCATTCACTAAGGTAGCTTAGTAAAGGTAAAGGTCACTTCTTGGCATGCCTCTGGAGGCAGAGAGAGGAGACAGGGGTATAGCTCCATTCCATTCCTGACCTCGCAGTAGAGGGAGTTCGGTGGTCAGAACCAAGCTCCGGCCGATTTACCCCTGGAGAAGTACGGTAACTATTGTGCAGAGGCTGTTTTTGCCTCGGGGCCCGTCTGGACGGCACGGATAATGTCGCCTCCACCGAGTTTCGATCCCCGAACCGTCCGGCCCATGGCGAGTCGCTATACCGACTTCGCAGTTCCCGCCATCTAAAGTATCTTAGTAGCTGCAGTAAGTTGTGTGGTAAATAATTGTGTTTAGTTGTAGGAGCGGGGTGAATTTTAGTTCCATGGTACATAAGCCTCAGGTGTCAAATTAGTAACAGGCCCCGATGATAGACGATTATGATGGAACGTTGATGGAGTTGTAACTAGGTCCTAGGAGGGGGTGAACGATGTTCAAGGAGAAAAACTTGCTGCAATTCCACGCTGTCTAACACGAATCTCACATGGTTCATATTGGATTGAACTCGGAAGTCCGTGTTTTTAATCCCACGTCTAACAGTCCGAACTGTGGCACATTGGAATAAATGCCTTGCAGTGCAGCTAAGCAGCTGTCTCTTTTGTAATATGATGTGAAGTTTCAGCATTCATAATGCCAATGGACACTCTCCTTCCTTACAACCTGTGATATTAGGACCCATCTTAACTTATTTTCTGATCTCCTTACTGGTCTGCAAAGTGACCAGCTTACAAGAATCTCCTGCTCCAAAATTCTGTAAGTATCGCACATAAAACTAATTGACAGACATCTCGATTATTGAAATTACAAAATAACTACTAACTACGTGGAATATGACCGTATATCGTTCCCGAAATTTCGACAGCTATTTACTTGTTCCAGGAATCCTGTGTTGTGTAACGGAATGTTTCATCTTCGCTACCAAACAATACGTCTCCAGAGCAGCACCAGTGCAGTGCATAGAAACACAATCCTTTAACCCGGCTTCCGAACTGGAGCCTAACAGCCGTCATTAGTACTGAAATCAGATTGGGATTCGAAAAAAAAAAAACCTACCAACTCCCTAGTCGTGTTTTCCATTTATTTGGTACTAACTGATGTACCTGTTCTCTGAACGGGCTGTTGTTCCCTTAAGACCAAAAACAAAGTCATAAAAGTAAAGAAAAGCACGTATTAAAGCAGGTGCCTTTTCTACAGGTCTTTATGTACAAAGTTCGTTGTCGGTTAACGCGTAGAGTCATGCTGCATTTAATATAACCCCACGTGTACGCCAAACACGTGACAGGTAGACCTCTAAAAAGTATCACAATTTTTCCTAATTGTGACGGAAAATTTTGGTTTTTACGCATTTACGCACGTGGTAGCCAAGTCAAGTGTAGAGATGTGACGTAATTATTGCAACGTAAAACACATAAAAGTTAGGGAGGATGGCGAGGGGTACTAATGGTGACCTTACTGCGGCCTTACACACGTCTATTTTACCAGCCCATGTTGACTGCTTACTACGAGTTGGTGGAATTTTAATTGGCAGAGGAAAACAAAAGTGCCGGAGCAAACCTTCCGAATACCACATTCTCCACCAGGAATTTTTCTTGGATTTTCCTAGGATTGAACTCAGGGTTTATAGTGTACTCTACGGCACCTTTTCTGTTTGACTTAACTACGAAGGATTCTGTTTATCGCCGTCTGAGTTCGAGCCAAGGCATCCAACCCTTGAGCTAACATGCACTTTTGGACATAACTATTAACGTACGAATGTTACTGCAACAGTTTTTGTTCTGTTGCGCCTTTGGTAGTCGGATCATAAAATTCGAAGGAGCGCCGGTATTTATGTACAATACCAAACTACACGACGTCACTTGCCACAAGGCAGTAGTCTTTAAAGTCACCGCCTTGAAACCCTCACAATATACAGTAAGATTGCAGATGACGTATAGCCTGTATAGAGAAATAATGCGCCCTGTCGACATACGAGAGAGAGGGTGCAAATTTCTATCCAGGCATAAAGTCGTTCGCTTACTCGCTTGTTTAGCCATTCTAGTATTCACGTATTAATAACACTGCCCTTCAGCAAGTATCTTACTAAGAATTATCCATTACGCATTGCGTCATCTCCAGTCTGATTCTGGATGTCGTAAATGTGTCCTTAAAGTCAACAGCATACCTATTGCACACAGTATTATGGCATTTAAGTAGAGTAAGCAGAAGCTGTGTTAAGTGGGCGCCTTGTCATAAAGGCATGGCATGTCCTCCAGATGTTCAGGATAGGTTCAGATGCTGAACAAACAGTGACAGAACGCCGACTAGGAGTGGTCCTTCAACCTGCTGGTTTGGCCTAGAGGGGTGGGTGGCTGCGTATCTTTACCGCAAATAAATCACGAACTGAGAGCTTTGGCATTTTCACAGTGGTGTGGTTGAGGAATCAGTTGTTACGGGATGTGACTTTTCGTCACTAGGTGAACTCCTCCCAAAGTTTCGAAGGAAGGTAGTGCGTTCATCTTCAAAGGTCTGGAGGACGTCTGAGCCATTTAACGAGGAAGCAGTAAGCGTTTCGCATACGCAATGATGCAACGTCGTATATAGGAAGAACGGATTCGTCATGTCACAAAATGTCGGAAGGATGCGTGGACAGTCAGCAAGTGTTCGGGCTGACGACAGCGTGGCACTTGAATTTCGCAGTCTTCTGAGACGTGGTCACGCGTAGTTCGAGGGAGAGATACAAACGTTTCGGATGAACGTATTTACTCCATCTTCAGGGTCGAATATCTAGGTGGTCACAACACTTTTCTTCGCAGCGTTTGTAACTATCTATCTATCAAAAAGCCGTCACATCATCGACAATAGTCTTCACAGTCATCGTTCTGGGCTCAAGCCCCAGCCATATCTTCGACCATTGTTCAGTGCCCGAAAATCTGATTAGCAGATGAAGGCTTCATCCCGCCGGTAGCAACAGTTTTTAGCGTGAACACGCAATAACTTCAGCCAAGACAACGAAATCCGTTAGCCTAAGCACAACACCCTTTAAAATTCACAAGATATCATTCTTACGTTCCAGGTACGCGTTTCACATTGCAAGTTAAGCTTACTTAGCTGTTTATTTCAATGGTTGGTTGGTTTTTGCCTGCCCAGACTCTGTGGAATATTCCGAAGTGACTTAATACTTTTTGAGGTAGGGGCATGTACAATGTTGTGTCGCTTGTTTCGATTGGTTCTGCTGGAATTAAACTGATGCATGGCAAAGTATACAGTTTAAAACTTCGGGTTTACTTGCCAAGAAAATTTTCAAAAATGCGACGAATCTACCTGTGCCGTGTCTTCCTGCGTATGCTTTCGACAACCGGTAAAGGGATTTTTATGACATTTATTACTGGCAGTTGTTCCAAAACATGTCGACTCGTTCCATTTCTTATTGAAATCTGGAAGAATAACGGTCTTTCTACGTGAATATCTACATGCATTTGTGCACCAGTCGCGAGCGAAACTCGCCAAGTTTGTCGTAAAAAGTAACAAAACACATAAAAAAGCACAACACTATGCTTTTTCTACGAAATTCGCCCTACTTTGGCTAGATAAAACGTCAAAGTTCCATGTGCTTATTTAAGGATCAAAAGATGACACGTGGGAGGAGAGATACAGATTCACACATGCTTGATATTGGTCCTGGATGCAGGTGAGTGCTCATATGCACGCACCAGCCGCTTTATAGCCGCTCGAAGAACCACCATAGTAATCGGATAGGGAGCTGTGTGTGTCCCGGGGATGTAGGGAGTAATGTAGAAGAGAGACAAATGTTTCTTCCTGCCAGGAATAGAAGGCGATTTCCCGGTCCACCAGCCACTGGCCTAGTTAGTATACCGACCGAGCCATCCAGACTCCATTTTGATTGAAAGGCAGCTAAATTAGTGCGTGGAGCTGTCCTGAAAAGTTAATGATTTCCAGATAGTCAAGAATTCCATGACATCTGTGAAACTCGAAGGGTCATTACCATGTTCACAAGACCCTACCACTGGTCCGCGTCGTAAGTCAGAAGAATTGAGTGTATATCCTCTTATGTTACTTCCTTAAGATCAGTTTGAACAGTATGATCTCGTCTACGCGTACGTCTACCAAGCGACTCATTCCTTCAGTTTTCGAACAAAACCACTGCATGATGTCTCTTCTGTTCCATGCATGCAATATGGTCCACCCATCTCAACTTTTATTTTGTCACCATTCTGAAATTTGGCAAGGAATGCAAATCATGATGCCCCTCATTATGCAATTTTTTTGCAGCCTCTTGCAGGTTATCCCGCTTCAGTTCAAATTTCTTCCTCAGCACCCTGTTCTCAAAAACTCTCAGTCAATATTTTCCCTTAATGAGAGAAACCAAGTTTCACACACATGCGCGATGAAAACAAAATTTATGACTTTATGTTTTAATGTATAGAGAGCAAACTGGAAGGCAGAAGCCGTTCACATTTAACCCGTTTTGATTTGTTGTGATTTAATTCCGTTTTACACGTCTGTTATTTAGTGTGAACTGAATGGATGGTTTCGATATTTCCCTATATTATTCCCATTGTTTTTGTTTTGCTTTGACGTATGTACCGCCATTAATTTGGTTACGAGAATATGACGATTGTAATTAAGCCAACGAGAGTACTCTTCATCAACCTGTGATTTATTATCGGATTATATGTTAATCTAGCCAGTGCTTTTCTGATATTTTATTATTATTAAATATAACTTCGCTTTTATTAATGTCAGTACAGTTTAATGTCATATTTTACTTTAAAATCGGACACACTGGAAACCTATTGGAAATTTTCACCCAGTACTCTTTTAATTCTTACATCGACCTGTCTTCAGACACGTCCAAAATCCTTTAACATCGCTTCGTCCATGGCTCTCTCTGTATGAATGAAGCAACTACAGAACAGCTAAAGGGGTTTTCATGTGGTTTGGTATTGAAAATTTTATACAAAATTTGTCGATACAATTCATTTCTTGTTAAAGTTGGACAACAGTGACGAATAGATTTTATGAAGACCTGCATCTTTTTCTGCGCATATCTTGACCTTAACCTGCTAATTATATTTAATTGAGCAAAATCCGAAAGAGTTATGTGAGAAAGTTAAACACATACTTAATGTCCGTAGACATTCGCGCCTTCCATTAACGTTGGGATTGCGAAGTTAATTAAAGAAGAGTCATTTCTGTGTAGCTTAAATTCTGAAGTTTAGAAATACAGAACCAAGAACAGCAAAAGTGGACAGAATTGCTACGCTGTGCTTTTCTTTTCTAACTTCTATTTTGAACACCTGACATATTTCGATTAACGTCAAGAAAGCTCCCCATAATTTTTAAATGGACGAATGATTGTTGCTAATGCCGCCAGTTTGTGGCTTGTTTTGTTACGCTGTCGGTATCACAAAATATTATAGGTCGATTTAGTATGACTGGTGAACGATGACTCGGAAAGGATTTTTAAAGAAGAAGGTTTGGTCTGAGCGAGTTACAAGTCCGGTTTCATGTGAAGAAATTGGAGAAAGCTGCCAAGAATCTCAATTAGGTTAGTTTACCGGCAGGGATTCGAACCTGGTGCCTTCCGAATTTTACGTCTAGAGCGTTACCTCTACAACAGTGAACTTGCTCGGGCTTTCTGTAACACCGGGCAATATCAATACGTATTGTCTTTTATTAATCGAAACGCTTGATACCTTGAAAATCAACCAGGAGACCTGAACATCGTTATGGAAATGATGCGTTTCGGCAGAAGCTTTTCCTTCATATCGAGTGTAGAACTAAGCTGTGTGGCAGAAGGTATTACATTGTATGTGGAAGGGAAAGTTGGGTTGCGGTTATGATTGAGCTAGTTGAAGCCCATGCTTTGGGAAAGGTTGTTCTGTATAGGAGGGCAAATCATAAGAGGAAATAAGGAAAATGGGGTCAAGAAAAAACGTTAAAAGTAGCAAGAGATATAGTGTGGGAAGTAGGTATGTGAAAGAGAAGGGAACTGAAAAGGGGGAAATGAAAATAGGCGGTAAGCAGGACAGAGGAAAAGGGGAGTTACCCGTCGACCCTTAAGGTTTGCAAGTACCTAACTGCACGGGTTCAGCCTCCACAATATCGACCATTTCATTACTTCCGAGTGGTTAGAATACAGCGTGTCGTCTGACGTCTGACACTATTACTGTAACCTAAGAAACCAATCAGCGAAAAAAACCAAACAAACAAATACACGAAGGAAGAACCAACAAAAACAGACTACGTAGAAAAAGACTTATTGAGAAAAGAAAATTTTCTGATGTCTACGAAACATAGCAAATGGTGTGCATGTTGTAGTTCCCAAAGTGTGTGTGTGTGTGTGTGTGTGTGTGTGTGTGTGTGTTTGGTGTGTGTGTATCAGATCGTCTATACTGTGCTACATTTATGTTGGGTGTTGTCGAGAAAGAAGTCAGCAGACGAGAAATCGTCCTTTAATTAATTTGCGATTTTAGAAATTACCCGTTCTGAAAAAGGAAGTTGATAAAGCATGTGTTTCTTTAAATTCTTAAATTTGCGAGAAAGGAGTCTCTGTATTTTTTACTGTACATACATAATTTTGCAATCATAAACTTTTAACTGTATGTGCAGCCTCACGGTTAGTGTCGTATATTTGTGTGTGTGTGTGTGTGTGTGTATACATATATATACACACTTTTTTTAATATATTCTATGTTCATAAGCGATCAGGATCTAGCCAGCTTCTAGGCCAAGTAGGAAAAAAGAAATATAGGCCTCGAATCTGTGAAAACTGACATGGGCTCTCTCTCTCCATTAATATATTGTCTGGTTTGTCAAAACCCCCAGCACAGGCTTGTGTATGTGCTATACTGTCCTACAATGTGACATATACGCTTGTAGGCTAAATATTATGAGCATTAGTGCAGAAATCACAGGTATGTTTACTAAATATATCTTCCTTGCCTTTGCTTGACAACGAACCTGAAAATCACATACAGCCGGCTGGATTGCTGATAAGACGCTCCTGCATTTTCTGCCTTTAAGCAACAGTGTGTAGACAACTAAGGGTTAATACCCACACGACGTATGGTCTAGTTGATTGCTGTTGGTGTCTGTATCATTGCTACAAACCGCTAAAAGCGTGAAGTTGCTCCACATAATTAAGGTTCTTGTAGCTGAACGTTTGAAACACAGAAAACTAATCAGTAAGATTACAGTAATATTAGACTGTGAGGTGTAACCTTAGATACAGCATGTTACGAAAATCTTGAGCCTTGTCAACCACGTTAAGGTCACAGAAAGAAATCTCATGGCCGGTAGGAGTGACGGTCCTCGAGTGTACACACTGTCTGGCTGCTGTTGTATTCACCTACAAATACATTCTGATCTACGACGTACATCAGTTAGCCTAAAGTGCTTGTAGCTTGCAAAGATTTACACGTGGTTATCACTGTTAAATCTCGTATGAACAATATTATGACCACATAATAGCAGCTGATGAACCAGAAGTGACAATCTCGAATTATTGCGTAACAGTTTTCCAGTTCGCGTGATAAGGTCAGTCGTGATGTAGAACACAAGAACCAGAGAAGAGTAACGAGCAAGTAATAAGTCTTAAAATCTCGAGTAGCTAATGTCAGATGCGGATGCTTTGGCCGGCTGTCTGCCGTAGACCGTCATGAACAGCACATTTCTTGATTGCGTGGTTGGGCTACGTGAAAATACAAGTGAGCGAAGAGAGTGACCTGAAATATTCTGTGGTAGGGAAATATAGGGAATTGTGCCATACGGGGTATGGAAGAGCTCGACGGTGGTATTAGGGGTGGTGTAGATCCATGGGAATATTTCGATACACACCGGTTGTATAGCAAGCCCTCTTGCCGAATAACGGAAGCATGAGGCGTGTTTATTGTTGTTACGGGTCCTTCATGCAGCACAGTTAACGACCTGTGTGGACGTCCGAACCATCCACACGTTCGTCTCGCCGTGGATTAAGAAAACACTTTTCGGAAGATGATTGTGCTTCTGTTTTCACGTAACACGTAGGAGATGCATTTGGAGCATCCGTCTGAATGAGGTGGTCTCAGTCACCGGGACGCAACGGTCGAGAATGTTCTGAGTCCCTGGAAAAGAGCAAGCACAACCAGCTCGTGAAAATCATGTCTTTGCATAGAAACTTCGACGTTGTGTAATGTCCAGGATAAAGAACCTACAGTAATCTTTCTTAAAACGTAAAGTCCACGAATTCCTTAAAATTTTAATCATTTGGACAATCAAAGTTGCACGGTTACTTTATATTTCCTAAAACACTCAAAGCTTGTAAAATAAAACCTACAAGCCGCAGTTTTGAACTTACTGTTCTTATTTTAATGTGAACAGATTGACTTGTGTGTGAGTTTATCCTTTTGTAGTAACTTTTGACAGGTTTAAATAAAGCTTCGTATGTACATAAGGCTACAAGAGATAATCACCCTGTGTATTCATTAATTTTCTGCTGTTAATAATACAAACTTGGCTACCGTTCGAACTGGCGAGCTGGCGGCGACACTGCCAATAAGATCACGAAATTTTTTTACTGTAATTCGATTATACAAAATATGAAAATTTGGTGTATTATAAAACAATAGTGTGGCTGTCGCACGAATTCTATATTTAGCTTTCGGTTTCACGGCGATAAATAGTACATTACTGCAGATACACAAATGAAAGTTTAAAAGTGGTTAGTATATTTACGTACATACAAGTGACGTATGAAGTGTTTTTGTATGGCAAAACTGCACTATGCGTACGATGTGGGTGTGTGAGGTTATGTTATATGACAACTATTGATTAGGTACAGTGTATCTCATAATTCCATACCTCATGTTCTAGCTTGCAGATAAATTCTTAAGATAAATTTAGGTTTTCGTTTCATGCGAACGCTGTAGCAAGGATCTAGAAAGATGATGGAAAAAGTGTGTCTAGTTCCACCTGTAACATGTGCCTTTCACCATGACTGGAGATTGACACAACTGCCTTTCCTGGAGATGGGTTGCTGGAATAAGTTAGCGCTTATACTTGAGACCTGTAGGCTGAAAGAAAACCACCCCACACAGCGTGATGTTGAGGTATAAGATAGCGTGCTCCCACTTAAACATGTGCAACATTACAATGCAAAACACGGCGTCAGTAGAAAAGTGACTCATGTTACGTGGTCAGGCGAAGTGTTTTCAGCACTGCTGCACCCAGAATTCATAAGCATAGAGGATGTCCGTGTGTAAAAATTACCACACTGATGAAAGAACACAGTTTTCATTTGCTACTGGATTCCCTGCACTTAAGTAATTTATTTCGTAAAGGCCATGAATCGGGGATTTGGAGATATTCACATTTTTACATATTTGCCTTAATCGAAACAACCTCCAAAACATAGGCTGTTTGAAAGGGGTAAAACTAGAATTTTATATTTGTTAAGAACGGCTTGTTTTGTTATTGCCTTCGTTTGAAACATTGACTCCTTTCGTTTCTACCGTAACTTGTAAATGCAGTGACACTTGACCGTGACAGAGTGAACGATACAGTTAAACCGTGAGACGATATGGGGGTTTGCCATGTGCCATCAACATGTAAAGTGTAGCTGTAGTGACTTTTGCGCGTTTCAGTGTGAACTATACGGTTAAACCATAAGATGATCCGAGGGTTTGCCATGTGCCGTCAGCATTAGAGTAATTCTCTTTAATATTATACAGAGTATGGGAGGTTTCTCCCGTTTAGTTGTTAGATTCGTGTCAGTTCTTACACATTTATTAAAATATTTCGGAAATGCATATGTCTCCACGTCTCTTCTTTTATTCAAACTTATGTTTTGGAGTCTGTCCCTCTCATTTTATCGAGATGACTCAACAAGTTTTTCTATTGTCATATGCTTATTTTTTATTTTATTAAACATTTATAATTGTTTCGACTTTAAAACCTAGCATTTCGAAATCTGGCTGTACTGCTGTCTTCAAGTAAAACATGAGTCCATCTTATCCATTCTAGGGAGATGAAGGCAAGTGTCCAGGGTATGTGTAAGCAAGATAACACATTTGTGTCACAAATGTTTACAACCGACACATTTTATGATTGTTAAATGGATATTTAATTATTTTCTATTCTCTTTACAGTTATTTTTATCTACTTTCATAGATTCTTCAAACTTTGATAGGGAATAAAAATTTGATATGTGTTTAGAATGATCTAGTAGCAGTAGACACAGCGTGAGGTCTTGTCAGTACATTCTGTGATTTAAAGAAACGAATTTTTGGTCTAGACTGTATACGTTTGTAGCTTGCAGCAGTAATGTTTGCTTTCACGGAGTAAGAAGATGTCGTACTATTGAGATGGCAGCGGTTCGCTGAGGACATGATTAACGTTGCGCGGGGCAACCAGCCAATCTCTTGCAGTTATATTTAGAGAGGTATCTGTTCATAAGATATTCATATCCTAAAAGTTGAAGTGTACGGTAACCGCGATTTTGTCTTTTTGCAAGGAGCACGGAACTAATGCAAAGGAAAAGGGACGTGTGCCTCTGTATTATCATGAGATTCAAGTGGTTTGGGTTTTGTATCTGAGGAGTTATTAAATGATGTGTAGCAACATTCATCTTTAAGCGTTCGAAGCCGAAAATCAAAACACTTTTATTTCAAATGCGTCCGATTACCTAAAGACCATTACTTTATTTGACGATTTCCAAACACAACCCGCTTGTCTTTGGGATTAGAGGAACTCAAAAATGAAGATACTTTTGGAGCATCGGTAGCATAATGCTGACAGGGGGAAGCGAATTACAGGGAAATGAACGTGAGATTTAGTCATTAAGTTCACAGCTCACAGAAAACAGTTTATGCCTTTATTACACTACCAACCGGTTAAGGGCTTTTGTGCAAATTATCGGTTTTTCTAAAGTTATACTTAATACTTAAACACATTGCGTGAAGGAAGTACAAGGTGTTTAATGTTACTGCACGCAGTGTGTGTACTGGGCAAAAATGAACGATATAGCGAAAAAGGCATTTGCTCTCTGTTATCGAAAAACGTTGTCACTAACACTTGATAACTAAAGTAGCCGTGGCTGTACAGGCAGTTCGCAGTTACTGCTGTCTCCTTATATACGCCAGTTTTTGAGCTGGTAGAAAAATATGGCAGATTTCGTAGTGTTTGTAGTAGGAATAGAAGGTGACTACAATAAACGACAATGAAAGTTGTGCTAGTGTCCTGAATATTAGAGCAAGTTTAGGATCTTAAAATGTATGTTGATCATAAAATTTATTTCTTTTTCTTAAAGCGGATTACAAACTACTTTACTGAGATTAGGTGTTTCTGACAATGCTTTGCTTAGACAGAAAATGTTTTACTTGCATTGGAATTGTTTAATTTACAAACTTTATGTTCAACGTTTGCTGGCTGAATTTTCAAAGGTTTATATATATATATATATATATTATTACTGTATAAAATCGTGTACCATATATTGCATAGATGACCTGGAGCAATTCATAGAGCTTCTCTTACAATTACTGGTTATTATGTTATTTGAAACAAGCACGGTATGGTAGCAGTTTACAGCACAATACGGCAGCTGAGAGATCTATATCAGTTTTGGGTATGGAAGAGTGTTCTATGTACCTGTATGCACGATGTTCGTTACAAATTTGACAGGGCGATCTAGTTATGAACAGAGTCCCGTTCGAGACTTCACGATGTTCCTGCTGCTTTATTTATGTATCCATGTATTATGTGTACTTGTACTATAATGTATAATACAGTAGAAACGTGATAATTATTTTGCAGTGGCCTACGAAAAATGGAATGAAAATTACTGGGCTATGACTGCAAAGGTTACAGTGCCTTATTTACACAGTCAGGTAAAAGGGATAGTCACTCTCCAAGCAGTTGATTACCTCCAGTATGTTGAGTTATACTTGCGAAACTGATTGTCTTTTCTATTCAAGAAATTGCCTCCTTCTATGGAAAACGAATTTTTATTACCCTATTTGCAGGTGTCAGTCACTGAACCGAGTCTTAAGGTGGTTGATTGCAGCGCGTGTTGTAAAATTCTGTTTGTTTCAGGGTGGTATAATACGCTCCCCCACCGTCTACGCCTAAACCTACCAAGTGATCTGCATTCAGGTTTCTGACCAAAACTGTTTATGGGCTTGCTTTCTCCTCACATTGTGACACCTTTTACATTTCCCCCCCTTATCATCTTCCAGTGTTCGTCATCCTGCTAATATTTAGTGAAGACCACAGACTGCGAAGTTTCTCGTTACCGTATTTTCTCCATCATCATCTCTTAAGTTCAAATATTATTCTCAACATCCATCTCTGAAATATTCTCAGTCTATGTCCTGCTTCCCTCAGGGTGAGAGACCAGCCAGAAACAAAGGATAAAACGGGCTTATATGAAAAGCGTAAAACTATAACGGAACCCTTAATGCCTTAACCCTCACATATCAACTTTTTGGATGGTGTGAACACAGAGAGTTGTTTATATAGAATGTAAAATAACCTGTGATGTGGATAAGGCCGCTGCAGACCCCTCGGCGCTTGGTGACCTTCAAACATGCAGAATACTGAAATGTTTTCTGGATTCTTTCGGGCTGGATTTCGTTCTTCTGACAGAAGACAGTGTTAGTGGTACCTGTTATATGGGCTGGGACTAACTTCGCTAATGATTGTAGGAAGTGTCTCAGACTAATTTTCGGCACTAGTGGTAACAGCTCGTGAAATTTACTTCATTGATTACTTACGTTTACCGTGAAATCTAATATATTATCAAAACCTTTTAAAAATATATAGAACTACATTGTATTCTGTGCACTTTTTGTAGCGTGAATTCGTTTTTAGCCCGCATTCTTACCTTAAAAGAAAACAGGATGTGTTTGGCCTATAACCTAGAAATTTATGTTTCGCGTTCTGTTTTTATGACCACATATGTTTGGAAACTAGTGGATATTTTTGTTACGTATGAAGTATATGCACTTGATTTTAGGGATTGTTTTAATAATATGAATGTTAATACTGGACATTATGCACCATCGTAACGTTTTTGGAGACCCTCATTATTTTGTTTAGGTGACGACGCATGCAGAATGACGGATCCGATTAGTCCATTAGGTTTTAACGTATTTGTGCAGTGAAAACAACCAGAAAAATTGCTGACGCATGCTGAATACATGTTCGAGGATCTTATAAATAGTCAGACAATGCTATAGTTAACGTTTTCACAGTGATATTATTGAATACTCAAGTCTTCTTGGACGTTACGCGGTACCAAATGGTAAATGTACTTCAGTCATGCACACTGCAGCCCAAGATCCTGCCCATAGCTGAAATTTTACATAAGCCATTATTGCACAAAACCTGTGATGTCTGATGTTGAGCTTTCAATTTCCTTGCCTGAAGATTATCAGAATCCATCGGAACGGAAACATGATGAGAATGGGGCGGTACTAACACCACGAACTTGTGCAGAAACAGTACCCTGCGATACAAATAACTTTAAGACTCCTCAACGAATCCGTAAGTCTGCTGTATTGGCTTGAGTTTGTGTGAATCTGTAGCACTGAGCAGAACGTCTATAGGTCATAATACTCGTGTCTGAATTTTCCACTGCACTGAAAATTCGGCTTGGGTATAACATCGTGCTTTCTGGTACGTGTGTAACATCATTTCGTTGAAATACTCTGCCCCAGTCGGCAGATAACCAAGACTCGTGCTACGGTATTCTGCCT
The DNA here is from genome assembly GCA_013340265.1 of Coptotermes formosanus. NCBI lineage: Eukaryota > Metazoa > Arthropoda > Insecta > Blattodea > Rhinotermitidae > Coptotermes > Coptotermes formosanus. The sequence continues at coordinate 1,355,052 of BLKM01012201.1, read as the reverse complement.
TTTCACTTGCATGCGGGAGTGTATAAGGCTCCGAAAGAACGTGCATTAAAATGTCAGATACGTCCAGATAAATAATCGTATGTTAGCTGGTGTCTTTTATGCCAGCCACTTGTTTGGGGTATTTCGACGGCTGCACATTTATTTAAACGAACCTTTCGTCTGCGCCTTTTGTATTCCTTCTTCGTTTTGTACCTAGGCACAGAGGTAACTTCACTAACTTCATCATCACTTGATTGTTATATTTGTCAGCCTCTTAAAATTTGGAACGAAACAGTTCCTAGTTGGCCTCCCTTCTTATCATTCGTGTACCACTATATGCGCGCCAGTTTACTGAATGCTGTTGCTTCTTGCCGAGCATTCCTCAACGTGGATAATGCAAAATGTGTGTCTCATTATTTCCATATTTTCTTTCCGAAATGCAGCTTGCAGCTGCAACTTTCCTAGGACTGCCAAATGGTTGACTTTTTTTTTAAGAAATGCAGTACGGATTTTCCATTGAAAACTTTATAAAACTGTGACTTTACGTTATTAAGGCGGCGATTATGATGAACGTTGACCTTTGGAATGCTTTGGTGTAATTTGTTGGCTACGTGAGGACGTTCCGGAGGAAACTGTAGCCTCTTGCATGGGCTACGCTGAAGACGGAAGCAACATTTTCGTAAGAAACGGCGTAACATTCCAGAGGACAGTGATTTTTATAACAGTAATTATACACGTTAGGCTGTAGATATTAATTATGAATACAGAGAGGCATTAAGGCGTTAGGAGCCTGTAAGGAATATTTCAGTTTACGTAAGTGTGAAGAGTGTTACAACTGTCAGTGTCACAACCCAGTTCTTGCACTAATCGGTTAAACTTCACATGTTTGGTAGCAAGCTACTTAATGCTGTTTACAGTTCAGTTCTCTGAGGTTGAAATCACGAAGTTTCTCTACTTAGAGAGGTCACACGTTGGAAAGGAGCAACATTTCTTGTTGTTAACTCTCCTTTACTCGTACAGGAGTTAGAGCGGAGGTAGGGAACTACTCGCTGTTAATTATTCTATCCTGCTGAACTACATAATTAACTCCTGCCACTGAATATTTTAAACGCTTTGTAGGACTCCATGGGTTGGTGATCAGAAAATTGCAAGGATAATATACAGAAGACAGGCGAACGTATATTTGTGCTCCGGTGATGTTCGAATTCAAGATCACAGTGTTTAACCTGATGAAGCAGTACCTGCTTTTTCTCAGGAAAGCTGAAGAATAATTATATTTCCTTGTAATTACTTCACGCGTGTGACGTGTACGATAGAATTAAATTTACTGCTTTAGGGACTACAAAACTACTAAGGTGTATACAGGATGCGGAAGACAAGGTCCACACTCTCCCATCTTCAGTTCTGAAAACAAGTAATCTGATGGGTGTGACCCGTAGGTTTAAAGAATATAACGTACTGCCTACATCTTCATGGCAGTACGCTAAACCTCACATTCACATTTCTGAAGAAAGGGACGCCGAACACACTGGATATGAGGCAGGTTTGGGCCGTGCAGCTTGTCTGTCTCTGGTGGGGACTTAACGCCTATCTTCCAGATTGTACACAGCCCTATTCACCTTGCAAATGGAGCTATACGTGCAAAGTACGTAGAAACAATGAAGGCAGCCACGGAACTGCGGTTTGCAGAGGGTACCTGCAACTTTTTCTAGTATTCCTGTATGTAAAAATGATATAGGGGTATACGGCCATTCAAGATAGATGTACGTCCCTTTTTAAGTGAATTCTGTAGGACTGGGGCACACAAAAACGTTGCAGTTGGATTATGGTAACCGGAAGGGAGTATACAGCTGGGAGACACAGAAGACAAGCTAGCATTAAAATGGCCCTTATCCATTCGAAATTTTAAATTAATTTAAATAGTACTTAAAAATGTAGTTAGTATTCACAGAAAACACACAGGTTCTACATTACAAAGACCCATTGGTTAATGCTATATCAGGAAATAATCTCCTTCCTTTTAGAAACGCACGAAACCCATAATTATATTGCGCGTGCGCAAGGGCTTTTATGGTAAAGGTCGCGGTATGTGTAGTTACCGGTGTGTTTGTTAGGCTAAAGCTCGCGGTATGTATAGTTACCGGTGTGTTTGTTAGGCTAAAGCTCGTGGTATGTGTAGTTACCGGTGTGTTTGTTAGGCTAAAGCTCGCGGTATGTGTAGTTACCGGTGTGTTTGTTAGGCTAAAGCTCGTGGTATGTATAGTTACCGGTGTGTTTGTTAGGCGAAAGCTCGCAGTATGTATAGTTACCGGTGTGTTTGTTAGGCTAAAGCTCGTGGTATGTGTAGTTACCGGTGTGTTTGTTAGGCTAAAGCTCGTGGTATGCATAGTTACCGGTGTGTTTGTTAGGCTAAAGCAAGTACGTGTAAATGCGAAGACTAGGTTCTGCTGGTTCGGTGTATGGTTTTTTGTGGGCTAACTGGAAGACGGTAAGGAAACTTAGGGGTCAGAGTGTTCTGCCATTAGACGTGCTCTTATTTGGTTGCATCAACGCCATGCACTTCACATTCCCTATTCATTATTATTATTATTATTATTATTATTATTACCATCGTATCATCTACGCTTTGGTCTTTCAAGCGGCCCTTTTCTATTTACTTTTTCCACTACAATTTTGTTTGTGTTTCTCATTTCCTGCCTGTGTTCTGCACGTCCATTTCGTTGTATCTTTTTCGATACAGCTGCCCTTGTAATATTAAGTGAGAAGTACATACTGCTACAAAGTACATCTTCCTTTTCTGTTGCTTCCTGTTTCATATTTGAGAAGATATTGCCGAGAAAGAAAAGCACCGCACCTTGATTGTCCTATTTTCCTGCCGTATTTAAATTCATTTCCGGGTTCAAGATTAAAATTGTAGCCGTGTTTCCCTAGCTTTGCCTTTTATATAAAGCTTCTCATACCTTTTAAAATTAAGGCCACAGTATATTCATTAGTGCCACGTGCATATGCCGCTGTGTGTGTCTGTTAGCAGCTAACAAAGCAGGAACTTGGTCATTATGTGTCCTGGTAATGAGTTGGTAGCAGGAGGTGACAGAGTTAGTGGCAGTTACGAATACGAAACGAACATGGCAGCAATAAACGGCATTGGGTTGTACTCTTGAGCTGTTGGTGTTGCAGGAAGTTAAATAACTTTTATTCGTTTTTTTCCTCCCTCTGTTTTTGGTTTATTGTGCGACGCTTTGAGTATCGCAGACGTTACGACGGGGAAGGTAGGTTGATTTGTTGGAGGTGAATGGGAAAGAACTAAGCGGGAAGCGGTCGTTTCCATGTCGAGGTACAATACTGAGAGGTCCCTGGAGAAGGGACTGAGGAAGAATACGGAGACCACGCAGGAGAGCCGGTTTTCCATCAGACATTAGAAAAGCGCATTTCCCAAGTATGCCTAACATTATTGTTACGCAATTTGTTGATATCCCTGTCAGATTCATACATTCTCTAACATAGTGGATTGGCAACAGCCTTGTTGAGGTTCGTTTCTTGACGCAATGTTTTTTGTGGGTAAAACAGTGTTCTGCTTGCTCGGAAATTTTCTCAGTTATTTTTATCCACGTAGTTACTCCATTGAATTTCCAACGGGCTTGCACTCTCAGGAACGCTGATAGAGTTAATGGGTATAATTTTGTACGCATTACACCGATAACGTGTATATCTGTAAAAGGACATGTAATAATGTGGTTTGGTTCAAGGGTTTTTTCACAGATGGCAGGAAATTACGTATGACCTGAATGAGCGCTGCACGACGGAAATTGACTTAATTATGCCATATGATACGTTCATTTAATTGCTGTTCACTGCAGTGTAGTTGCACTATGCACACTCTCATGCTAGTCCAAAATTTACGTCACGCAATTATGTGTAATCCGTGTGGGAGACCTAGAGGCAACTAGATTTTAAAACTGCACACTATATGATTTATTGTAGGACTGTTTTTTATGTCATCAAATGCGTCTTTAAAAGTAGAGAAATGTTGAAAACACTCTTCGATGGTGTGATAGACTGCAGTTTTTGAACGATTAGGCCTATATCTGAAGTATGCCTTACTACACACATCACTTACCAACTAAGGAATGACTGCAGAGCCCTTTTCGAGATGCTCTGGCGTAAGCAGTTAGTGAAGAAATTTCTGGCATTTTATGAAACAGAAAAGTCGTTACTGGACTGTATCAGCGAGTGTAAAGGACATAGGACGTACAGGGCCTTGTTTTAAGGTGATGTGTCGCTTAACCTCTGATTGTTATACATTTGATTTTATTTGTGTTTGGAAAGCTATTTCAGTTAACGTGTTTTGCAGTCTGTGAAAAATTAAATCAAATTACTGTTTTTTCAACAACAAAATTCGGAATTGATGTGTTCTAAATTGGATTGGCCCGCTACATGAAACCTTAATATGTAGGGGACTCAAGTAATATATTGTCCTTCGTATCAAATAAAATATTTTGTAACTAACAGCTAATTATGGTATTAATAATTACGAAGCCAGTAACAGGATTTGAGTAGAATCCCGAATGGTTAAATTTTTCGTGGAATTAAAGTTTTTCTGACGTACATATATAAGGGTGTGAAAATCTCATTCACAGGGCAGTTAACCTTAAGTTCGTGTCGGCGTGTCAGCTGCAGGTGGGCATGGGAGGAGGCCAAACCGATGTTACTTGTCAAAACGTCAGTATGTCAGGGCGAGAGCGACACAAGGCACAGTGATATCAAGTTCGTTAACACCGAACTCCTTAGAATTATGTAATCCTCTGTTTCAGTTTCTGTGTAACAAAATAAAACTGTTTGTCCCAGTCTGCGAAATTTTAGTTGCATCCCTTAATTGCAGCCTGAAACCACTTTTCTGGGATATATGGCGTTGTACTCTGTTAGATACCAAAGTTGGTGAGCCTCCGGGAGGTCCTGAGGATAGAGGCAGCAGTTTTCCGCGAGATATGTTAAGGCTACACAGCATCACATCACACAAGACAACGTAGCCGCAGAAATAGGAACCTTACGTCTCTGGATGTTCGGTTTTCATTAACGTCCCATCTGTGTATCCTGTGCCAGGATATAATAGTTCTTTTGATGGTTGTTAAGATTTAATATACTTTCTTGTTCATATGACAATTTTGTCTCGTCAGACGTCCATATAAACTGTAGGCAGTATGATCGACCACGTAATGCAGCAATTTAAAATCCTGTCCATAAGGATTTATTCGTACGTTCCAGTTCTCAATAATCCTAACTCTTATAGTGACGTGTGTCTTCAGACATGACCTGCGGATAAATCAGACTGGCCTCTGTACTATATTAGTAATCCCAATATATAATGTTCTAGCAGGTTCTGTGCCGAATATCTAGATAAAGATGTCTCAGACGAGACAGGTCCGTGAGTTGCGAAACAGACGGGACTGCAATTTGATAAAAAGCTCAGCATGTATTGAAGACATAGTTTGGTGGATAGCTGAAAAGGCCAGGTGACTATTGGCAGTATTTTGAGGAATAAAATGTAGAAATATGCGCAGCCTGTCTAATAGCATGTACATTATGCTGAATTAACTGAACATGAAGTCTGTGAACAGCTGTACGAAGAACATGAGGCATTTACGGTACAAAATGCGCCCATTTACTGATCGCAGATTAACCGTTTGAAGCGTGACATGCAAATTTAAGGAACGATCCGTTCGTTCACGCTAGAAACTTGAAAATCGAGTTTTCCATGCTCCCCTTTTAGAAAATCAACATTGGAATATTATAGACTCTAGTCTGGAATGAAGGAAACAGTGGTACAAATCCCACTTACGCATTGAAAGCTGTGGGTGATGAAGATTGATTAGCGTACAACCATATGTGTACCTTATGGCCTGTTTCCCGCAGTCACATCGTGCCATTCCACAAAACATGCTTTCACCATCATCCTTGCGGTTTTTAGGAGATGAGAATGCATCCAAACGATGTATAAAGTAGTTGCAATAGCTGCAGGCAAATCTGAACTTTATTGCTCTTTTGGTGTGTGGTGACATGTAGTCTGGTAGCCCATTAAAGAATGGAGTTCATTTCTTATCCTTGAAGTCTCCATATGTCGGCAGTAATCCTCATAGATACCGTGTGACAAACTTAGATGCCACTCAGTATGTAGATTTTTTCTTCGAATGCTGGATCCAGACTGCTGCCAACTTAATTAAACTACTAGAGGAGGAAAACTGTCTGGGTGTGACGCTCAGTGTTCGCCTCAGATTCCGAGGATCAAAAATATGTGGGGTTCTATCTCTACCCTGTCATGGCGTGGCGCGTGATGTAGAGGGACAGTTTTGTCCCTGTTACAATCACCTTGATTCAGTACCAGCAAGATATCTCTTGCAGGAACATAGGTGCTATTAGTAGTACGGGCTACTTCTCTTGGAGAAGAAACCTTTTCAAATTTCGTTTGGTTTGCTGGCAGTTCTCTCAGGTTTGCCGTGGCATCCCAGTAATCTCTCTTCACTCTAATGCTAAGGAAGTACATTCAATAATCCACATTCTTGTTTATTCTAAAATAATTTTCTCTCGCTTTGATGTAACCTGAATACAGTGTGCAGTTGAATTACAATCATGCAGTTGGCTCAAAGAGTAAAGCTTCTGACTTGAATTCGGGAAATAACCCGTTCAAAGCTTGCTCAAGACACCTATCTTGAATGAGGGGTTTTGTGTCTTTGCCCAGTCACTCCGTGATGGTGTGTCGGCTCGGTTTCTTCCAAATCCTTCACAGTTCATTAGTCATTCTGTCATGGACACTGCGCTAAGCGTGATTTGCCGGTAGCGCCGTAAAATAAGCGACAAAAATGTTGACTCTGAATCGTTAAGTAAGTTAAGAATCAGTCGGTTTTATCCATTAAAGCCTCCGTAGTGACGTTTTTGGGCTTGAGTAGTGTATAAGATACTCTCTGGTGCCCATGTACACTATTTATTTTTGTGATCACTGAGATTGTGTTAAAGTTATAACAAGACGCAATTAACGTTAAGTGATTAATAATTACTGTTCACATGCACTCAATTGATGATCACATTTCAAGTTATCTCCGTGGAGCACAGTCCTGCTTAAGGAGAAGCTTACACTTGCACAGCTACCCAAGAAATAAGTCTCCTGGTATGGAATCATAATGCTCACTGCCATGTGCACTAGGGAGCACGAGTGGTCACTATCGCAAGCCAGTGAATTCATTCCACAACGTTCCATATTGGTTTAGTTAGTACTATCTTACCATCTAAGTCGTTTCTTTCCGTAGTCCTTCCCTCTTCTACCTACTTGTTCGCAGTAGGTGTAGAGGGTACCATCTAAGTCAAGATTCTACAAGTGGCCTCTTTCCTTTAGGCTTCACGACGTGAGTCGTATACTTCTTATGTTTCTCTTGCGTGCTATTACTTAAATTCCGTTCTAATGAGAGTGCCTAAACTTTTGAAGTACAATATTAAATAAATAAACCGTTTGCCTTAATATTTTACAGTGTGTGCGCGCGCACGCGCGTTGAGGTTTGGAGATGAATCATCTAATACCGTGATTTATGCCTGAACAGAAATAAATGGCAGATTATAAGAATCCTACAAGATAGCAAAGGTAAAATTTGTATAATTTTGTCGGTCTATAAATGGCGTGAACTTAAAATTCAGGCCAAAGTATAAGAAGTTTTGCGTTTTCACCACACAACAAACTTGTGTTTTAAGACAATTCATCCCCGTTGTGCTTTTTAACGATTAGATTTGCGGTAAGTCCAGTCAAGACAGTAGTTTATTCTAACATTTTCAGCTACGTGTTTCGGCCTAAAAGTCCATCATCAAGTTAAAGACAAGACTAAAGGAAATATTTATACACTGTTTACGTTGAATCGGGATCTCGAAACCTCACAACTGGTGTTGGTGTTATGCGGGTATATGTAACATGGGTAGAGCAGCCTTGGGAAATCGAATTTTTGTAACTAGATTTACGGTTTAAAAAAACTACAAAGAATATATCAGAGTCTAGGTACATAAGTAATAACGTAACAATGTAAAATGTTACGAGATAAAATCGTAAAGCGTAGGTTATTTTTCGTAGTATGGCCAGAGCGAGTTTTATGATGGTCTCACGTATTTGAAGGCGGAACTTTGTCTCGAAGATATGGCGTTTGAGTGGGACGTTCTTGTATTGACATTTTAGAGAAAACTGAAAATAGTAGGCCATTTTTGTTAGCAAGTCTAACGGGAGATGAGATGAATTAAACAAGTTGTATGGAAGTAAAATGTTTGGAAGAAACAGCTTTAAAAACTTAAGTGTATCGAAGAGTATAAAAGTAGGGTTTACAAATCCTACATTTTAACAAAAAGGGAAATCGTAAGGACACAATTGAGAAATTATGTATTTAAAAAGAAACAATAAAAGTTGAATCACCTTAATAACAAATACACAGTAGGCCTACAACCTAACAAAACTGTCAAAACCATTCTCCAAAGTGAAGGTCATATGACGTAGGACAGAGTCTTTTCCCTCATGCCTTCCCAATTCCTACACAACACTCCTACAGTACATCATCAGACATCGACAAGATAAGACGTGCCTCACTTTCTACAACATGTTACACAAGTGTGTCGCGTAATAATTTCGTAAAGATAAGAACCAGGCGAATTAATTGTGGGGTAGAACTACGTACCAGTGATAGTGAAAAACTGTGGAAATATTTATAATCATCGATACACGTAAGTTTTTAAAAGTTGTTTCATCCAAAAACATTTACTTCAATATCATTTGTTTAATTTATCTCGTCCTCTGTTAAACGTACCAACAATAATAGCCAACTATTTTCGGATCCTCTAAAATGTCAATACAAGAACGTCCTACTTAAAGGCCACATCTTCGAGAGAATGTTCCGCCTTCAAATACGCGAGATCACTATACAGCATACATTGGCCGTCCTCCGAAGAATAACGTACGCTTTTGCGATTTTACTTTGTAACCTTTTAACACTTCTACAATTTTAACATTTTAACGTTATTAGTTATTTATCTTCGCTTTGATATATTCTTGATGCCGTATTTTTTAAGAAGACTTTACACTTTATTAACCGTTTGGTTTTGGAACTGAGTCATAGTGTGTTCACTGCAAGGTAGGAACTGAATCTTTATGTTGTGTGGGTACATTTCTTGTTACAAGGGGTTACTTGGATCCAGATATTTTGATGGCGTATCTGACCCTATTTACCGTTTTGGGATATCGTGTGATTCTCTTGCATTTTGAGGGTGCGATAATATGAGAAAAACTGATCACTAAAGAAACATGGTTGACTTGTTTTGAAATCCGAGTGTTTTTTAGCGTCCAAGACCGACGCAATGACAGCTTGTGTCCAAAGAAAGTTTAAAAGAGATAAAGTGTATTTAAAAACAAAGTATTGAGGAGAGTATTTGGACGTATATGAAAGAGAAATTTCAGGTGTGAAGTAAGCGAAATTAGGAGTGAGTTTGTCACGGACTGAATATGGCGAGAGCATGTGCCTCAGAAACGTTGGTGCTTATCTGTTAAGCTGTGTGGACAGACATCCCGGGAAACCGTTATCTGAAAGGGGGAGGGGGGCGGGTTCAACTTGGAAAATTAACTGTAGCATTAACGCATATGGCGTTGTTTGTTGCCATTCTTTGGCGTGAATATGGTTTTAGGAGAGGGAAGCGTTGGTTTTATGTATGATTACATGCACTGGATTCGATAATAAACTAAGAGTCTAATAATATTAAAAACACGCCTTTGCGCCGCCCCTCTGAAAGCGCTGCTTGCCGTATAACAGGTGTCCGTCGTTTTGCGCAGGAGCGGATCTGCACGCCCACCCCTCAACCCAACAGCAGAGAGCTGCAGGTTTCGTCACAATCAGACGTCGTCTCGCTGGCCCAACTCACCAGTACGTCTCATCTGACTTCTTTATCAGCAGTCACAGAATTTATAGCCACCCTGTCGCAACAACACGACAACTCGGCCAACTAGCTCATGTGCACAACTGATCAACCAAGGTAAGAACCCGGGTATCCGGACTGTTATATAACATTACTTATCTTAAGACGGTTGTCAGTTTTGAAAGTGAGACAGGTGTAGAAATTTTGAGGGCATGCTGAGAAGATGCGGGATGTGTAAAATATAAGCTCCGTTGTCGTCGTTTCTAGTCTTACCTACACTTATATGCGAAATTATGTGGTCAAACAAAGCAATCGAAGATAGGTCTGAAGAGAAAACACTGTAGGAGAAACGGTTAGGTCACAGTGTTGTAGGATGTGACGCTGTATAATTTGGTGTACAGGTACACTTGCACCAAACTGCAAGGCATAACATCCCACGATTCTGTAGAATTAATACTCACGGCAATGAGAATTTCTGCCCTCACAGGAAACTTCTTTATTTTCTTTATTTTAAGAATGAGCTATTTGTCATAATCATACCACGTATAAAGGTGTTTAGAACAAAGTCTTTATTTTATGTAACTTTCAGTTTCATTGTGAGGCGTTGAACTGAAGGAGACGCCTGTACTATTATAATAAATCTTTAAAATAATGCGAGGTTGGTTATATCTTTTAGTCACGTGGATTACTTTACTAAATCTCCTCTCCGCAGTCCTCATGTTTCAATTCGAGAAATGCTGGACGGTTTTTGATGAATTTTTCGTATTAGAGGTTTTTAAGAAAGGAGTAGAACCCTTGAGATTATCTTATCGAACATCACGGAAGTAGCATTTGCAGGTCATACAGCATTACTACAAAAAGAACGGACGTGCAAGGTGTGCCTACTGCACTGTGGGTTGTGTCTTGCCTAACTTGTTCCGCTGGATATCCTATTCTATCTTTACCGAGACGGATAGTGTTGCTAGTTTATTTTACGATCTTGTCGATAACGCAAGTTATAGAGTAACGAATCGTAAGTTGATAGTTTTACTGAATTAAAAAGGATTTGAAAGATGGGCGTTGCGTCGTATTTGGATGAAGGGACAGAGGAAAAGCAAGAAGAACCTCCGTCAGGATAGTCGGTACCCCGTCCGACATTCGAACCTCTCACCTGGCGAGTAACATTCAGAAATATTGTCCCTTGACCCAGCTGACTCAGCGGTTCTCAGATTCAAGCAGAAGGATTTAGACTCATAGCATGCTCTTGATTGTTTCGTACAGAAGGACAAACGTTGGCGCTATAAACTGGAAAAGAAACATCGCTTTGTAATTTACTTAATTGTTTGCCGGCCGTGGGCAGCACTCTTCTGTGCACAGAGTGAAATTTCAGTAATGGTCACTGGTGTCGCAACGACTTCAACACAAGGTGTTGAAACTTGAGTAGTGCGTAATTAGCGTTTACGTTTAGATACATACATACAGACCTACTGGTTATGATTTCATCGCACACTTTACCTTAGCACCCAAGATTATGTAGTTCTTTTCCAAATTAGACCAAGATTGGCGTTTGCATTCACCTGATGAAACCGAAACGAATTTGAAATCGGAGTTACGTAAAGAGATCAAGTGCTTGAAGCCCAGTTATTGCTGCTCGTACCATCGGCTTCAGCAGTAAGAAGGGCCCCTGCATTTTGCACACACCGTGTATTGATTTGTTTATTATGCATGTCAGAATATTCTGCGATTATTTTTCAAAATTGTCCCTTGTGTGTAACTGAGAGGCTGTGTGTCAATTTGGGTTAGTAACTTATTTTTTAAATATTATTTACCTTAATTTCAGGCTTAAAAATTCTAAAGGGTTTGCGGTGTTCAACATTAGAAGGGTATTACTGTAATAATGCTTTCCTTTAACATCTTAGGGGAAAATAATGTAATTTATTCACGTGAAGAAAACTTAGTTTTACGTAAATACTTTGAAGGTGTTGAAAATTCTGAATCTGTAAGACCAGTGGTTACACTTATGAAGTATTATAAAGTCTGTTGAAATATAAAGCGGTAACATTGCAAATTTCTGCCTTCATCTACCGTTAACACTTTCTTAAATCAACTGTTGTCTGCTATAGGCCCAAAAGTGTATTATCAAACCACAGTATCTCTGAATATGAACGCCATGATATGAAAATCCTTGGAATCTGCTTGATGGAATAAGGTGTGCTTGTATCTTTAAACAACTGTTGCCGATGAAGTATGAGGCTGCGAAGTATAACTACCCCTTCCCTGCTTCACAGCAAAAGTCAAATCACTGCCACGGCGGTGTACCTATATGTAATTAACCGTACAACTTGGTGTATGGGAACAGAATAAGATTGGGAACTTGCAAGATACGTTCAAAATTGATGTCTTCGATTAATGATTCATGATGAATCAGTATAAGCTGGTAAGATCATGCAAGTTGACCACATTGGTCAAGAAATATTTTTGTGTACACTCTGACTCAGAGTCCTGCGGCCATAATTACATTAACGTTTACAACCACAACATTAATTACAAGAATACGATCATAGAGTCTTTTTGACAATCATAAGATTATTTACGACATGTACGGTCTCCTTTGTCACTTAACAGCAGCGAAGTTTGTTTGCACAGTGTTTCTTTGTCACTGTTGAAATTGTTTCCTAACGGTATTAGTCTGTTTTTCTTTGTAATAGAGACGCAGTTTGCTGTGATGTAGGAATTGAATTTGTAAACTTTATTTAGATGAATCGGAGTATTAAAAGCGTTACTACTAGTTAAACTTCAAGAAGTGATTAGTTTATGTAACAGCACTTCGCTGTGCATAAATGTTTGAACTGTGGATAAATCTGCTCTTGCGAGATTGACAGTACGTTCGGAAGTTTAAAGCACAGATGCTTCTGTACATAACAGGGCTTTTAACATCACAGAACTCTGCATTTTATACGGAATACATGCATGTGTTTCGTTTAATTCTCAGAATAAACAGTGATTATTTACCCAACTATTAACCTACTGGTCTTTCGTAATGCGGACGAACTGTGTTTGATATGAGATATAAACTTAAATTTTAAACATCATTTACATGAAATACTTGCCTGAGATTGTGACGATATGCGGAAATTGTTGCAATTTGTCGGTGGTTTACATGTCTGCATATCGCTTGTCTCCAGACCTATGCCTGCTGTCAGACTGCGACGTTTATAAAGTATTTGTGATGTTCCATGTTACTGGAATATTTATGTATATTTTCTTTGACATTTTCAAGAAAAAAATTCTCTGACTTACCTGAAATAAGCGCTGTTTTACATAAGTATTTGAATTTTTGCCGTTCAGTAAAGTGAACATTTTCGAAGTCGATGCAATAACATGGCGGAATTCTGGGTGCAGACTTTAACATGCTGATAATTCGGAAAAAGAGGAAACAAGATAGATCGTGTATAAAATTTACAATTTTAGGATTTCGTGATGGAAAAGTTAAGGCTTCATTACTTAGCTTACTGTAGGCTAGGCCTAACCCATACTAGGTCAAAACATAAAGTTCCAAGAATCGATCATTAAGAAAAGGTGCTTATGGAATAAGCGCTTCACTGTCGTGAAAATAAGCACGGTCTTTGCCATGCAAAAGGAATCAAATACTCTTCTCGAAGGTATATTCTCATTCTCTAAATCCGCTTCAAGAAGCCTTTCAGCGCCTTTACGTAGATTTCACAGTTCACTATTTTTCCTTGAAGCACAAATCGTTAGTGGGTAGCACCGTGTTTATCGAAAAAAATTCAGCATTACTCCAATTCTTGACGTTTACAAGCAAAAAGTTTTGGGTCTCGGGGATAATTTTATTCTGCACTCCATGCTGTAACGTTTTCTTCATTATCGCAGAGTAACATTCAAGACCCGGCAGCCGACTTTTCGATACAGGCGAAGTCGGCTGCCGCGAGATCAGATGAACAAAGTGGGTGGATGATGTTCGTCTCCCCACGATTCTGCAGGGTGCGCCTCACTGTCACGGCAGTGTAAATTTATCTTTCGGACTTCATGGAAAAATTTTCACTTAATCTTCATCTTTCCAGCAACTTCAAGGAGAATCTGACGAATCGCCTTCCGGTTAATGTGGAGCTGATCTTCCATCAATTTCAGGGTCAGTCAACGGTTCTGTGTCACTGCTTTACGAACTGTTTTAACTCTTTCCCGATTTCGAGCATTTGACGGCCGTCGACTGCTTGCATCATTTTAAAGTATACCGTGACCTTCGCAGCATCTTTTAAATAATTCAAAGACAAGCATACGAGATGGATCTTCATTTCCATCAAGAATTTAAGCATGCTGTATGTTTCTGTAGCCGTTATCCCGAGTGTGAAACGAAACTTTCATGTTTCTTCGAGCCTGCCCAAGACAGTAATGAAGAAGACACTTTAGGCCGCGTACCCTTACTGATGAACTGACTGAGATAACAGTTTTTTTTGAATAGTTTCTGGCGGCATAACGCGAAGTACCAGATAACGGATGTAATTTGTTTATGCGCCAAGGTGTACCCACGCGATGGTATTATTCCCGAACTTTATTGTTTGACCATGTAAATGTAGTTATCACAAGTCTTTAAATGGTTCAATAAGGAACTTGTTCGAAACGTGTACAGAATTTAATATATTAACGTTGTCCCTAATACTCCGAAGCCTGAAATTTCACTAAAAGTTACTAATAATTCAGTTTCTGTGGCACAGAAGACATACTACGAATTATGAAGAAAAATCGGTTAATATTGTGCAGTTAGACGATAATTTTTTATTTTGAGAATTGTGTGAGACCCGTAATTACAATGTGTGGAAAAAATGAGTTGTTGAATGATAAAGCGGGTGACGTACGCTGGCAAGTATGTTTTAAACCGTCAGATTACCCAAAACATGCTTTTGTTGTGTTATTTGAAAGTATTAATACCGGGAAAATGTCAGCTGGTTTAGTAACTCAGGACTGGGTGGACGTTGGTACTTAATCGTGAGAAGAATACTGAGTGAATGGTCATATTTGCGTTTAAGTGTGTTGATTTCGTCTTTTGTTTTCAGTGTTTTCTCTGTCCAGCCGGTCAGTTTTAAAGTCAGTCCGCATATGTGTCTGCCCGTTGCTCTGTCTTTATCCGTGAAGTAGGTACAAATGTGTTAAAACTGAAGATGTATGTACGAAACGCGTATAGAAAAAAATTTTTCAGCTTGGCAATTAAATGGTTTAAAATGGACGTTTACATTTGCTATTCTTTTGTGTTTTTCAGTTAATTTGTAACGACTTGAGAAAAGGCGATAGAATTTGTATGAAATTTGATACTGGGGAGCCTTGCATGTCAGTTCTGGTTGAAGAGTGACCAAAAGAACGGGCTGCTGACAAGAAGACTGAAATTCATTTCGATGCTCAACTCAAGCTTAATTAACTCGCCATGTATTTGTCGTAATGGAAAATGTTCAAAGCAGAATTTCTAGACCGAAATGACAGACACATTTCTTTTTTTCGCCCTCTACATCTTGCTGTTTTCAACACAGTTAGGCCTATGTAAAATAAGCGAGTACTCAGAACTGTTGTACGATGCCCACATATTCCAAAATTGTTTCACTTTATTTAACCTGAACAAAAGACGGACCTGCTATTTATCCTCAGTGTTCGAATAACTTATTTGTGAACTGTCATTGCAGAATAATTCAGCCTTGTAAACACTGTTTAAATCGTAGAAATTTTGTGCAAATGCACTGCCCTCCTCCTCGCATGTGCCCCTTCAAGCTGCTTTAGAAGTATGGGCATTTGTAGCAACAGAGTCATACATGAAATACATAAACTTTTTATGTTTTATGTTCTTAAATGTGAAGCAACAGAATAGGATTCAGTTTTTAAAGGAGCTTTGAGGAAAACGCAGTGGTCGCCCAATTTGTATTTGTAGTAATGTAAAGACGGCCACATGTGTAAGGGAAGTAGACAAGTGTCTTTCAGTGCGGACTAATTGCAGCGCTTAGTAACATGCATCAAATGTGGCAGATTAATCCCTTAATGGTAAGTAGTTACCCAATGTACCGGCACGTTTAACACAGGAAACTTCCCATTTTTTCCACAGAACACATTTATTTGTTTCCTATGATTCTTACACTAAACGACCTTGGTTTCTCTATACAATATTAACTGACTGATCTTTCAAATGAAAGCACGCTGCTTCATAAGTGAGGCGTGAAACGGCATTTTGATACAGGTTTAATACATTAATTGTAGAAGATTTAAATACTGGCCATGAACTGAAACGCACAGATATGAAAACTGAGCGCCTTCAGGTAGGCAGTATGTTCAAGTTTTGAAATTCCGTTGCTTGAGTTTCCAAGCCTTGACGCCAGGGCGACCAACTTCGCAGCTGAGAAAAAATTGCATCTTACGTGTGGTCAGATATTATACACAGAAATTTGTGTTTACGGTGAAAAGGAGATTTCTGACGGAGTTTGGTAGGGAACCGCTAGTGAAAGTGTCCGTCTGCTGTTGATATAATTTGTTCAGTTAGCCTAGCTGCATTTACAAAATGAAAAGCCTCGGCAAATGACCAGTTCCTGAAGCTAAAGTGAATGAAATTTGAGTGGCTTTTGTTCGCAGTCCAGGAAAATCAACAAGACAAGCAGCCCGATAATTAAGCATCCCACAATCGAGAGTGCACAAAATTCTGCGAACTCGCGTGACATTTAAAAGTTAAAAACGCCAAATTTTTCAGTATGTGACATCCCGACACAAACTGGTTCGCTACGAATCTGCTGCGAATCGCTGTCTTTTTTTGCTGCTTGAAGATGAAATGTTTACAGCCAAAATTGTTTTCAGTGGCGAAGTCAGTTTTCGTGTTTCCGGGTGTGTTAACTAACATAACGTTAGAATGGGGTGCGACAGTCGGTATGCAGGGACTGAATGTACAACGAACAGTTCCAAGTGCTCTGTTCAAGCAAACGGGTTCGGGCTTTCTTTTTTTCCCGAACGTCTTTAGTGGTGTGGGGAGCCGGCGTAGCGTCGTCGGTATAGCGAGCAGGCAACAGGCTGGACTTGCCGGGTTTCGAAGCCCAGATGAGGAAAGAGATTTTTCTCTTCTCCAAGACGTGCAGATCCGCTCTGGGGCCACCCAGGCTCCTATTCAGTAGATCCGGGTCCTTTCCCGGCGGTAAAGTGGCCGGGTCGTGAAGTTAACTACTCTTCTCAATCTAGTGCCGAGAAGAATGAGGGGACCTACTCCCCATCTGCATTCGTGGTATAAACAAGGAAACTTCACCTTTCTTTACTGACTAGTGTAGTGTAACTAGATATGGTGGACGCGTTCCTCATGTTAAGGTATAGGCCTATAGCCTATAGGCCGAAATGGTGTTACGTCAAAGAGACGAAATTGAGAAAGTAAGTACAGCTGTAGTAGTAATTTAAATACATAGGCATCAGAATGAGGTTATTGGATGGTTTTTACAGTCCGGCTGTTACCATCCTGGTAAGACAACCATTGATACACAAACAGCTAATGTGGGTCTAGGCCTTCAGTAGGGAGGGGTTGGATGCATTGCAGAAGATAATTATGGCTTCATCTGAGAACCGAACCCGGTCGTCCAGAACGCAGATAATTTACTAATTGAGCTACCCCAATTACATTTTTAAAACATCAATTATGTCTGAACACAAAGCTGCGTGTTGTTACGTAAATGTGTGTAATCATGTTCACCATATCGGAACACTAAGACGGACATTCCTCTGAGTAACATTTAAAGGGCCAAATCCTGCTGCATTGAAGACGAACACTGCTTGTCCGTTGCTCAGACCAATCGGTTAATGCTGATTAACACAATAACTCTTGTTTCATGAAACGATCGCTATTTGTTTTGAGGATAGTTTGAAAAGAATAAACACAGTGTCTGAAAAATCGAGTTTTTAAGCTTTATCCGGTGGTAGAGAGAGCAACCTGGAGCAGAGCATAAGGAGTTTTTGATTTAGTTGAGCACTTAAAAGTAATTCCTACACCGAGCAGCAGAACTTAATAAAAGTCACGGGAGCATCTTATTTTATTTATACAGAAAATCTGTTTTAATACATTTGACAAGTCGCATGTAAGGTTAGAGATGTAATAAATTGAGATATTTATGAGATCTTTTGGAGTGAGAAGACTTTATACATTTAATAAAATACGAAGTGTCGACTACACGGAAAAGGCCGCTGAAATTGTACGTTCACTTTTCTCTAAGGACGTAAGACTTTTAAAAGATGAGAGACCTTTATATAATTCCGCGTTTGTTTGTATTTTAATCACATTTCTTAAGAAGAGCAAAAGCAATTGAACAGTGGGTTCACCTAGATCTCTTTATTTTCTGATAACAGGACCAATGTAAGTAGGGCTTTTTGTTCTGGAATGACAGGTGTTACAGAATGTGTGTTGTCAGTAACTGAACGGGTAAACTGTGTGAAAATTCTGTTGATCAGTGTTTGCAATTCTCAGAAACCTCAAGTTCGGTGTAATTGAGAATACTTCTTGACCAGCCGAGCAACTGCTATTTTCTCGAGAAGAGCCATTCTCCGTGAATTTGTTTGGTTGTACCTTCATGTGCCATATCAAGTTTCCTTCAGACAACAACTTCTGTCAAGTTACAAGGACTCTGACTGGTACTGGTTGGTCGGGGCACCTGGTATCTTAATCAAGGCGTTTTTAAAATTTTCCTCGGCCTGTCTATTAAAATTCCAGAATTTTTACTGGTAGGCTATAACAGTTTTATTATGCATTTTTTCCCATTCATTCAATAATCCCTTTACGCTCGAGGTCCTTGGGAACGAATTTGTCGAAGGTGATGTCTCTTGGCCCGTCTGTCTCACCCTAGTGTCAGCGCCTAAACCGCCGGACAATTTTTTTAACATGCACGATTTTCAGTAGCATTTGTTGGTAAACTCTGGTTTCAGCAATTTAAACGTATAACAAAGCGTACTTTTGGCCTGCTTACGATTATGCATGGCATTGTTCGTGTGTGCTATAAATGAAACATTATTAACAGACTGTAAGTCATCGTAAATAACGCGCACAGAACGCCAATGGGAATTTTTTGTACTACAACATACAGTTTACTTTTTACAGTTTTATTTTTTGTATTGCCGGACACCCTTATGTCTTTGGTTCTGCGGTAAAAATTTCCATTTTTATGGTGTCTTTTGTAGTTTCTGTGTGTCTCTGTGTACACACCAAAGGGTATGCCTAGCGGAGTATGATACCTTATTCCAAAGTACTAATGACTTTGATTTTTAGAGGTTTCGGATGCGAATACCTCCCGGAGGCATGGTAGTTGCGTATTTTTACATTTCTGTGCTTTCCGTCTCAAAAACGCTTCTGGGCGGGATCTCTGTGCTGGCGTATTTGTCGTGACCAAATAAAATTAATTAACTTTTATGTGCATATGAAGAGGACAAAGAATCAGACAGGCGTGAAATAAATACCTCTTTGGTTTAAATTTACCCCACGGAAAATATAAGACAGACACACTAACAGATCAATAAGGAACAAGGTTATAGAAGTAGAGAAAGAATAAAAATGGTCACTATGATGTCACATCAAAACGAATACCTGAGTCGTAATAGAACTGTCATAAAAACCAGCTTTCAAATTAACTGTCGTTTGGCCACCGATAAATCACAAACTTCGTACTACTTCTTTATGAAAAGTTAATATTTGTTCAGATTTTGAAGTAATTTGCCAGTATACGAAAGCCGTCACACAACCTCTGAATCTTACTGGTATTTTTCTGTAAACATAGTACTCAAAAATATTTGGGTCGAAGTAGAATAAGGGGAGTGCATAATTGGAATTTTCCTTCGCTAGGAATTTATTGATGCACGCTTGGTAACATCTTATGGTACTGAAATATAGGAGAAAAATTTCGGTTTGGCATGCAGTAACAGAAACAATAAATACATACTGAATTTTGTGGGCACGCCTGTTGGAAATCATCCAAATGGAACCCAAAGGAACGGATGATGACAAATTGTGTTGATTCTTATTGAGACAGGTTTTGAGGTTCTTACACGTACGTGGATGGAAGTGGCAATAATATCGTATTCTGAGTGATATTTCTGTGTGGCGTAAGAAGCAAGGCACCAGTGGCTGTCTGTCTAAAGAAAAGATACATGATACTTCGAATACGTGTTGATTTTGAAGATGGTGAAAACTTTTAAAAATATTTCTGTAATTATGAATTTAAAATTTGTGTTAGCTTGCAGATAAATAGAGAATTAGTTACGCATGGAATGCAGATAATTGGATTTTTTTTTATCTGTCCAGGCGAATTGAAAATTTCAAAGCCTCCTTCACAGGAGATGACCGAGGTTTCTACAGTTCCTAGACATGAAGATACTGCCTCACGTCGTCGGAGTCCCACCATCTTTATTAAACGAAAAGAGCGTAGGGCTATACGAGATGGCTCCAGCAGTAAGCCTTCTGACTTGTATTCGGAAGGTGCGCGGTTAGACTCTCGACCGGATCGCAGTGTCTTGGCGAAGGTTAAGTGTTCTTCCGCTGTCCTTCCAGGTGGATGCCGGGGTAGTGTTTTAAATTTCGTGATGACCACTTCGTCCCAGATCTTTGCCAGTTAATTCCTTTCCAAACACTAGTCATTTTATGCGATATAGTCGCAGCTATTGACAGCGCTGCTGCATAAGATAGACATCTACATGGGACAGCATGAAAGTAACGCCACCCATTTTTTCTTAGAAATTGTTATTACAGTTAGCTATAATGAAATTTATATCTATTATAGGCAAATCCTTTACCAATAAATAAATGCAGTATGAGAAGGCAATATTTCTTACAGTAGGAAGACTAGTAATAGCTACGGGCTGGACGGTCCGGGGATCGAATCCCGGTGGGGGCGACACTTTCCGCCCCCTAACAGACTGGCTCTGGGGCCCACCCAACCTCCTATACAATGGGTACAGGGTCATTCCTGGGGGTAAAACGGTCGGGGCGTGGCATTAACCACCCATCCCCATCTAACGCCGAGGTTCAAGAAAGAGTAGAGCTATAACCCTGTTCCCCACTGGTCCTTCATGGCCTGATCTAGGGTGAAGTTTACTGTTACGAAGAGCAGTAAAATAGTTATTTCCGCGTCTAAGCATTCCGGATGTGCATAAATAAAAGGCCTGTGGTTTCGAGGATGCACACGTTCTTTACTTCGGGGCTAGATGTAAATGAATAACCGTTTTTGTACTTGACGTCAACGTATGGAATGGAGACTCAGCACTGTAATGTGCTGCAAAGTCAAATCCCAGGTTTGCAAGACACGACTCATGCAGCGTGGCAGGGGTGTACAAGAAATCTGTGCAGGACCAACGGTTCTGTCTTTGCAGTAACATATGGTGGCAGATTTAATTAGGCTCGACGAGATGCGACTCACTTGCTGGTTCAGTAGCCTTGAGCTACACAGTTATTCGGGTTGCACTATTGAAGAGAATATTCTACAGGTGTAGGATTAAATAAATCTCAAAATCAGTTTAACGCTGCTGCAATGCCATTACAGCCCATTTCGAGCCGTAGCCTCCACTAAATAAATGTAACGTGTGTTTCTTAAAATGAATGGTTGGAGACGTAAGATATTCATGACGCCAGAATTGGTACATTGCGAACTGGCGGCATGTAACGAGTCCCATGGAGTAGAGGTATTTTCAGCAGCTAGTCGTGGCGTTGCCACCATGAAGAATTCACCTTTTTTCATGTAACTTTCCAGGTTAATTTTCACCTTTAAAAAGGCCCACTGCTAGTCCGTATTCCCAGCCAAATGAATCCAGAATACTGTTGTTTGGAATGTAACATTGTCTGCATTTAGTAATCTTTTACGAAACCACACGACAGTACATCGAGGGGAGGCTTAATCTTCACACTAGCTGCCGGAAGAACTTTAAACTTCACAAACGAAACCAATCCACAGCTTCATGCCTCGTGCCTTGGAGACCCACTTTAATCCGATATCCCAGCTACGCTAGTGTCGTTTCGATTTGTCTTTTCCCATTCCCTCTCACCTTCCTTCATGTCACCACTCTCATACTATTATACAGCTTTCTCTGGCGTCATGTTTCTTTCTCCCTCGTATCCAATATTTTTGTCAACCCTTCATTTGCACACAGTCTTTATTATTCACTCAAATTGAGGCCAGTTTTCATACCCATTACTTGACAAATTCAAACTTAACCCTAGAAATTCCGTGGTTAGAATGAAATGCTTTTTTTTTTAAAAAAACCTGTAAGCTCCTTTTAAGTGCTGCGTACTTGACTGATGTGCGTATTAACGGGTTCTTCATAGAGACAAAGTTCGTAATAATCATTGACTGTGGTTTAGTTTTACCGTAAAACAAATACTGTCAGTCCTGTGGAATGATTAGATGGAAGTATTCATGTTGAAGTATTTTATAGAACATGATGACTTTTCTAACCAGCGTTTCCGTGAAGTGAACTTGTGTGTAACGAGGCGGACTGGCATAGGGGAGTATATTCCGATATTCCGCACGCTTGCAATAAAACCTCGAAGTAAGAATAATTTAGATACACTTTTTTTATTATGTTTTGAACGTGTTTCAGTTCTGCAGTACGTGGCACCTCCTGTATCACTCAGTGTGCCCATGTGCTTGCAATAAATTGCAGAAGCAAAAAGTTCCTCTCCAGGATCTCCCAGAGATTCCTGACTTCCCCACCAGAGTTTTTCATCGACTCTCCAGTCAGCGAGCAGAAGGGCAAAAGTTACGTAAACCTTCACATGTTTGGAAGTGAATGAAGGATAAAAGCCTGTGTTGGATGAAATGAATTTTTAGATATGTTCATTTAAAATGTACTCATTCCAAATTTATGGTTCTTCTGTTTAAAAGCTTTAAATCTCGAAAATGTAGCATCAAGTATGCCTGTATAAATCTAGGAAAGGGTTTTGATACCATTCGATTAGTATACGACCTTGCTGATGCATGTAAAGGTACTCATTCCATATCTACATCGCTTCTGTTTAAAGGCTTTAATTCTCGACCAGGTACGTTTATGTAAAGGACCCTTACACGCAGCTATCATGAATATTTCTTGTATCCAAGCTTAATTTTTAATGTCTACATCTTCCCGGGAATGGTCTGTTTAACTTGATTGTTTGTATATTTTGCCATTCCCTCTTCTGGAGTTCATATATTTCGTGAACGTGTATTATAACTAGATGTGAACGGAATTACAAATGTTTAGCGAATTTTGTCTGTTAGACTGTGGAGGTTGTAGACATTGCTAATTCGTGCTGTAAGAGTAATTTCGATAATATTTACGCACCGTCGCCGTATCAGCCGAAGTTCTTCATTTAATTTAATTGTAATGGAGTAGATGGCAGAAAAGCTAATCATGTAGTGCTACTACCCATCAGTCATTCCCGTACCATGTGAAATTTCATTGCCCCACACTTCGCACGCAACATTCAGAAGATGGATAATAAAGCTCTCATGGCTTGTGCCTGGAAGCACTTTATTTTCTGACTGGACTCTGCTGTGAGTTTACTAGACGCCGCCTTCGTAAAGCGAAATTAGACTGTGTAAATCTTGCACGCGAGTTATTTTCCTGATTTTTTGTGAGTTTTTCCAGCCGTTTCAAAAAAATACCGTAGCCGTAACCTGTCATGTGCCTCCTCTTCCTGCATTACTTGTGACGACGACGACGACGACGACGACGACGATAATAATTCAGTTCAATTCTAGTTTATTAATGTGCCCAGTCTACAGCCAGAAGGCCAATTACAGACAAAACACAACACAAATAACAACGGACAATGAACAGGACACAAAGAAACAGACACAGCAAGAACGAACGAACGAACGAACGAACGAACGAACGAACAAACAAACAAACAAACAAACAAACAAACAAACAAAAGAATATTGAAATAATTAATTAAAAAACCTTATAACAGTAATGCAAAATAGTGTCACATCTGACTAAATGTGATGATGATTCAATACAATTCGATTCAGTTCAATTCAGTTGTTATTTATCAAAGTGCTAGTTCACAGCATAATGGCTAATTACAGAACTAGCACAAAATAATTACAAAACACAAAGAACAACATAATACGCGTAACAAAATATTCTTACGGTTAAAATTAACACTACACTAAATATGTTTCGAACTGTAATTCAGTTTCTAAGTATATCCATAACACTGTCTACAAAAGTTGAAATTTAAATTGGATAAAGTAATTAAAACCATAGCTTAATGAAATGTGCTACTAGGATAAAATCTGTTTCAGAAGTCTAATTTGCTTACTAAATATATCCATATCACTGCGCGTCATATTAGCAGCTGTTGCACGTCTAGCGGAAGGGCAATTTTTCCGTACCACAGAAAACTGAGTAAAGTCTCTAATATTACAAGGCGGAACTCTAAGACTACTGTTATCAATCAAGGAAGGACAAAATTTAGGTCTTAAAAAACATGAACGAAAAAAAAGAGCATCAAGATTATGCCTTCTAATGTGTCGGGTGTGTAACTTTGAAAGCTGACGTGCGCTACCATAGTTGTAAGAAATACGGGTAAAAAAGCGACTGAAACATAGAGCTGCAAACTTCCGCTGGACGCGTTCAAGCTTGCTGGCATCCAGTAGTTGTAACGCTGTTCCAAACAGGCGAAGCATATTCTACTACTATAATAATAATACTACTACTACTACAATAATAATAGTAATAATAATAACAACAATAATAATAATAATAAAACGTTTATAGCGGGAAATAGCATTACATGTACCTTAAACTGTAACCTCAGAATACCTGCAACATTATATACTCTAGAAACATGGTTTGTTTCAGGTATGTAATTGTAAATACCCTGCGTAAAGGTGATAAAACTACTACAGCTATAACAACTACTACTACTACTACTACTACTACTACTAAAGGAGATGATGATAATAATGATGATAATAATAATAATAATAATAATAATAATAATAATAATAATAATAAAGTTGCAGGACGGGAGTGTAAGTAGTAGGAAAAGTGGCTTTAAGGGATCCTCGCAATCTGTTCTCTTATTTACATGATTCCTCATACCCCCTTCTCCCTACTGAGAAATCGCCCTGCATGTGTTACATCGTTCGCCTTATTACCAAGTTCCATTTTCGAGGAACACATGCAGTAGTACTTCATTGGCATCCGTCGTTGCATAACATTGTCCAGTCACTTCTGTGCGATTCCACTTAGCATCTGACCAACAGGTATCTAGTAACCTGTTGATTGGTGGGCGGAGTGAGGAAGAGAATGCCTTGATGCATTGCCTTGGAGGTACGGCTGGTGCTCGTCCGCGTCCCTTCCCACAGTACTTCATGATTAAGGAAACTTGGTCGGCGGGTTCAGTGTTCAGCAGGCTGATTGCGACGATTTTTGTTGACAGCGCCACCTTAAGCGAACATTTGCATATGTGTCGGCCGACGGGGTGAAGGAACCGTGTGGATCGCTTTGACGATCCTCACTGTGCTGGCTGCTGATAGTAGCTTAAAACCTGAATAATTTTGCATTAATGTGCATGGAAATGCATCCTCTTTAGGGGGACGAAAGAAATTATTTAAAGCCTATTTTGGAGAAACAAATGGACTGTTACAACCTAAGTTAATGCGATTAGTTTTGGGGTTATTAAACGAAAGATTGTGAGATCGTCGGTATATCTAGTACGTATTGGTGGGGGTAAGAAATGCATACAAAATTTTCGTCGAGAAAGAGAGTATACGTCTGAGAGGCTAAACATTTAGGGGAGAGTAATATCAAAGTGGAAGTTTGAGAAATAGAGAAATTTGAATTTTTAGAGCTGCTGTTAACAAGATCGCGAACTTCCGTGTTGTACTACTCTGTGGGCTGGTAGATGGGTACTAAACTTTCGGGGTAACCTATAGCTTGTAACCTGAACATGGTGGTAGCAGGTTTCTACGTAACGCGGGTACATATTTAACTAAAGTACACGGCATCACGTTCCAAGATGACAGTAATCATAGAGAAATGGATTGTAGAGGTGTTGGGTAGAACTAATAGTTTTTAGGGTAGTGGGTTAATCTGAAAACAGTAGTCAGCCTCCCTAGTGTTATAAAGACGGAAGTCTTATCACATATTTACTGTCTGCTTCCCAACAGTCGTTCTGCATTATGAACTCCTGACAGAAAATCTAATGTGGGGATGTGAGGAATACATTACTTCTGGCAAAGTGTCCATATCTGTGTGCAAGTTGTGGGTGATTCTGAATTCCGCAGACCGGTAGCTCTAAATTACTTCCTGTTTTGTTTGCAGTAGGAGTTGAATCTGCAGCAGCTGCAATGACGTCCTGTAACTGTTAGTGCACAGAGGTACTGTTCCTTTAATAAGCCACGTGCTCTCTTTTACTGCAGTCGAACAGAGCAGTGGTCCATCTGTTATACCTCGGTTTACCATCAGAGTTCACTGATGACACTGCAAAAAAGGACACTGTGTTCCAGCTACATTTCTCTGTTTTTAGTCCCCGAAAGTATTTGTTTTGTCAAATATTATGGATTGTGTTTTTAAAAGTACACGTAGCACTGAAATAATATTTTTATCGTCAACTGTAAAATTTGTGTGTGTTTTTTTTGCTTGGTTTCTGCCGTTTGTAGAAGGGCAAAGGAGAGAGTGGAAATGCCTGCTCATTCACTGACAGTGTGAAAAGGATTTCAGATCAAACGCATTCAGTGTAATTGTTTTCACTATTTACTGCTATCATCGAAACATTCCGGAATTTACGCAGTGTCAGTGCAGTAGTAGTGGATTCAGGAATTTGGGTATACGTCCTCGTCTATATGGCAGAACGGCTCTTTGATGGAGAGCTCTGCAGAACCACGATTTATTTAACAACCTGTGATATTTTCAGTTGGTTATTAACAAAAATATCACGCAAGAGAGTCAATTTCAGTAGCCGCAGGTTCATGTGAGTAGAGAAATTGCAGCACGAGTGTTTAAAGGAAAAACGTTTGCATCTTGTTCTGTGACAAAGTAAGTTTGTTCCTCTGCTTATACACGCACTTGTAAGACGTATGGAGGAGTAGGACTGTAGCTTTACTAATTGATTTTCTCGGCAATAGATGAAGATGAATGGCCAGCTTCACACTCCACCTGCTTTGACCGTGGGGGAAGGTCCTCATATACTCAGTGGGCACTAGGATCGCTACACCCAAGAGACGGTCTAAAACGTGTGGAAATAAAAAAACATCTCTGCCTCTGCCGGGAATCTGTCTTTCCTTTCATTCCTTTTCACTATAGTGACTGAGCTATCCCGGTAGCCCCTGTTGTCTGTTATGGACGTGAAAGTTTATTTCTCGCTTAGAGGAAAGACAGCAGGCCAAGCGTAAGTGAGAGTGGGAAGTTCAGAATATTTGGGGCGCAGAATGAGGGACGTAATGAGTAAATAATGGTCGCTCTGTATTATTGGGACAACCAGTTGAAAGATGATGAGAATGGCAAAGCATGTACCATATATGGGGATGTGAGAAATGCATGAGAATTTTTAGTCAGGAAGTCTGAAAGGGGAGATACGACTTGGGAAATTTAAGCATAGGCTGTTGAATAAAATTGAAATGTATCTTAGGAAAATAGGCCGTGAAGTGGCTTAAGTGTCTTTCTACCAAACTGCACGGCATCACATCCTAGGAGGCCTTAATATTTTGTAACGTTTTTTGTTCTGACTGGTGTAGAAGAGTGACGGTTTTAGGCAGATCTTTAGTTGTCAGAGACCATCGACTATACATACGTGGTGCAGATGCTCCATTATGAAGGAGCAATAAGTGTACGCGCCATTACGTGATGAATGCTGAAGCTATTGGAGAATGGCTGGTTTTATTGGACATAAAGATGAAATGTAGCTAGCGCTTATAAACTACAGTATCGTATCAGAAACTGTGATGTTAGGTGAGGTGGCTCAGTGTGGGTGATATCGGGTTCGATATTTTATCGGCAGCCGAGTGCAGTCCTTTGTTACACGTAATGACGTCCAGTGAACATGATCGACATACACGTAGGTCAGTCGACTTCGACGAGAGTCGAGAATCTAACCTAATTACTGGGGACGTGAATTTCTCACTGTGATAATATCGGGGTGTGGTGGAATGTGTGGCCGTATAATATTTTAGACACCAAATTTTGGTAGAAAACTGTTACATTCATCTGCCCTGAGAAAGGAGGCTGTATGTTCCTCCGAAACCTTTGCACCGATCTGTTCACACTACACCACCTTAGGTCCCAGAAGACCCTAAGCCCAATATCACTAGGTGACCATTCAGCTGTCCCCTCTTGTCGCAGAAGTTGGCGCTGTATTTTCTTCTCCCTGTCGTGTAGGCATTGAAGGATGTTATCTTTTCCGATCTGCTGCATTGTAATTTGGGCGAAATGTAGCGGCGTTTCGGGAGAGCAGGTTGCCTTCTTCTGGAGGGTAAAAGCGTAATGAGGCTTCATCTTCGCTGAAGGATCAGTTAATTTTCCTCAAAAGTCAGTGTGTTTCTGCTAGACTGCACGGTGTCAAAACCAAGGCGTCAGCAATCGTTAAAGCAAACGTTGTGAGAAGCTCAAATCTTGTAAGCTGTTAAGTCAGGTTAGGCCCTCGCTCTTCTGGAATGTTGCGCAACGTGTGTTACTTGCTGACAGTAGTTTCGGGACAACCTGTCCGTGCTATCTTCAAGAGTCAAGCAGTGCAGATCTCACAAGTTACGTCAGGTTGGTTGGTAGGTAAGGTGAATTAAGGTATTTGATATTATTGCTGAATTTGTCTTTATACACTATTAGATTTCTAGGCCTTTCGTTTTGGACGTGAATGTTAAGTCTGTTCGTCGCGGGACAGTTCCTTTTAATATTGCGTATTGAAAGCTGTCGCTAATGTTGTCGTTCGGATCTGACACTCAGCCATATTGACGCAAGATAAATTACATTTTATGATTGTAATTTGATGAACAGACTGCAGGTAGGCGTTATAAATTACGAAGAATGCCGTACGGATTTTTTTAAATTATATTATAATAGTATACACTTTGGGTTCTTGTCTTGGTGTCCAGCCACGCGCTCTTGCCAGTGGGTTATAGGCCTATAAGTGGTCACTCTTGTACCCGTAAATTATTACACAGCTATTGTCGGGACCAAATTAAGAGACCCATGGCTGTGTAGGAAATACCTTCTATGTTTACTTCTGGATGTGCTGCGTCTTCTACTTGCCATTCGTACGTATAAGGTACTGTGGGTAGTCGTGTCACTGGAAAACTCTTAGTCATTTATTCTAGCGACACTTGAATAACGTTATGGCAGTAAATTGTAACAGTTTGTGTTTTTGTGGATGCCTCATGACGGCATGATTGACTTTAGTTAAAAACATCTGAAGCCTGATGTTTATGTAAATGATTGAAGAATGGGTTTCCTACCTCACAGATAACATGTAGCGTCTCTGTTACAGGGACTGACTAGTTGGTTAAGGTTTTAAGGCAAATGATGGCAGTTCATTCTGCGGATTGTGCGAAACCCATCAGTACTCTATACAAAAAATGCATAAATTTATAATGCTAAAGGAGGTGGTGTATAGCAATCGTTGTGTTTCAGAGGAATGACGAAAGTGCAGTACGTTTTAGTGACCGCGTGTCGCATTTTGATTTTATTTCTGTGGTGGGATGAGTCGCAGTCTCTTCTGTACTGCGCTAAGTAATGTGCCAATTGCACAACTTCCGAACGATGGATGAAAAAAGGTGGAGCATTTGTGAGATAATAACTGAAGCGCGGACCATGAATTGTGCGTAGACGTAACATGCTATTAAACGCGTGCCTCTGAGGTAAGAAACCGGCGACGGACCGTCTGAGCTATACAATGCATGTCTGTTACGGCGGACATTTTGTTCTGCATTCCTGGTTATGTGCCGTGTTGGTGTATCTGCGTGAGTGGCTCCTTCTACCGGCTGCGTCTATTTTACGAGGTGATTTAAAAAAAAAACACAGCAGCAGCAGCAGGTAACAAGGCGTCGTTAACGTCGTTATAAGAAATATTAATAAATATGTATAGGAATCACTGAGCCAAGAAAATAATAAAGTCGTACATAAACTTTGTTTCAGTGTGTACAAACAGTTCTCTGTCCTTGTGGACTCCTGTGCGGCTTTAAAATGTCCCTGGGGTCACCCAACTGCCGCCACCCTTTGATCGATTAGTTACACAAACTCGGTAGGAGTCACAACAACCATAACAAGATACATCACCGAGTGTAGTGGGGAGATAGACGGAACAAACCGGTATTCTGGTCCTAACAGTTCTTAGTTTTACAACCCATATTTTTCTGCCAGGCTGAGGCGGAAAATGACGGTCATTTGCGTCGTAGGGCAGCTTCAGATGCGTTCCGTTTGAAGACCACGTGAGCTTACTTCTCAACTCTGAAGAGTCCTGCCGTAGGAATATTCTGCTTTTGGATTATCGGCGAAATTTAGGAACCTAGTTCAATTCTGATAATGAAAGTTTATCAGGCGACAGAGCTTAACATTCCTGAAATCCTGAATCTTCAACAACAGCACTGCGGGAACCTCAAATCTCTTTTATCTCACCTGTCACGCGGGGCGGTAACCTAAAGAGAAAGTTAAGAATGCATGGAGTTTTGCTTCACTTTCTCGTACGTATTCATGACACTTTTACACTTACCCTACTATAGTGTATTATGAATAAGTAAGGATTTGGAAGGAGTGGACATGGCGTAATTTTTGGTCCTGTCTTGAAATCTCGCTTGAGGGTATGCTACCCCTCTTCACAAGTCCATTCAAGTTATATGGCAGTCTGTCCAGTGACTGAAACTGTAACCAACTGAACACAAGTGTCAAGCCTTACTTTTACCTGAACCTGCTCGGTAGGCTTTTACTATCTGTAAATGCTTCCGAATCAGAGGCCCTTGCACGTTACAGATTTCGGCAGCCACTGCCAGAATCACAAGATTTACATGGGGATGGCTGTCCCGTATCGTGGAAGCTACACGTAATCCTGGACCGCTCAGTAAACAGAACTGTTATGATTGGTTTGTAACCCGAAGCAAGGCGCAAGTGCCAGTTCAATACATTACTAAGCTAACAGAACATCGAGTGTCGTGGGGCAGAGCATTCAGTGAAAGCAGACAAGGTTGGCAACTATGGCATCTGTGTAACGGGAGACAATGGGTTCATTAGTATACTGCAATCTTCCAAATATATGTTCCTCGTATATTATAGCCAAAAGCGTAACTTGGCTAAGAACAATGGGGGAAGGGGGGCAAAATTGACCATGGGCATGGAACTTCATTTTATAAAGAGTCAAATTTGAAACAGGGGAAAATTGGTCCCATAAGATGTAAGTTTTCCATTTTCTTTTTTCTGTATATTTTTTATTTGCCATTATTCAATTCAGTAACCTAGGTTGAAAAATATTGGGAGAGGGGAGGCATTTGCCCCCTTGCGGGCCCCCCCCCCCCCCAGGCTACGGTTATGACTATAGCTGCACAGTTTATAAGGTGGGAGACGTACATGAATACTGTAACGCATTCGCTGTGTAACAGCCTCTGGATTTTAATAATCCCCTTTGTTTAATTATACCGAAGACGCTAAGAACCCAGGATAGAGCGTGTTGGTCATAAGGTAAGGTTTGTTTTTCCCTACAACTTTGGTTTGAATAAATTTTCGCTGTGGTGAGTGTGTAACATTTTACGCTTGTGTTCGCAGAGACGCTTGTCGGTCTCAGTGTACAGGGCTCGTTATTTTTTTCGGCGTTTAACCGAAACTGGAATGTATCAAGAAATCTTACTGAAGCTTCTTAATAGCAGATTTCATGAAAATACGTTAGCTTTTACGTGCTGACAGACACGATTTCCTACTAGACATCGATTTTGTGTACTTCGCGCAAATAGTGCATGGAAAGAATAACTGCCGAATATTAAGCTTGCTGGATAATGTGACAGTAGTGTGACGGCATTTGTACTGTCATATGTGTGTATATGAACAAACCTTTTTAACAGAAGTGGTGATTATAATGACGGTTATTGTTATTGTACGCGTCACTATTATGACCCATCACCGTCTTCATGATGATCATCCTGATAGATCATTTTATGGGATTAGAAAGGATTACACGTGTTGACATCATTAATGTATACTTCCCGAATTTTAGGAATGTTCTGTGGCATCCATTGATGTTTCCTGAATTAGTTTATGGACAGCTTTCATGAAATTATAAGGCCGTATGAAAGTATCTGACGGACAGTGCCATACAGTATAAAAGATGATTTAATGAATATTAAATTGCTATAGGCTTAAGTGTAAGAGAAGGAAACAAGCACACCAACGCACGTTTTGCCTGTCACTCGATAATTAAGGCAGTCGATCTGACTTTCTGTGAAATTTTGTGACAGTGGTAGCATTGTTCGTTCTTAGGCGTTGTAAAAAAAAGTACAGAATTGCGAAAAATGTGGAAGTCTTCTTTCTTGCCCTTTGTAGCCTAGTGCCGGCGCCTTCTTCTTTTTAAGAACTCTTTGGTGGACATTTTCATTACGGTTTGTCAGGCAGTTCAGAATTTCTGCTAGATTGATTCATAATGATGTACATTTTACCTCAGGCTAGTGACTGAGTTCTTCATGCTTGCTGTATCGTGAACAGTTAAGCAGTTTTTATGAAGTAATTGCAGGTGAGGGTAATGAACTTCGAGGGTTTGTGAGTTTTGTGTGCTGCTTCTTGTGTTAGAACACTTCCTGGTATTCTTTCAGTTACTTTCCGAGCGCAGCCTCTCCGTGTTTTCGATTATTGATTATTTTACTGGCACTTTTCGAAATTGGTTGTTTTCTTTTTTTGTGCCATTGGCCAGAATTAAACCTTCAATGGAAATTAGTTTAATACACTAACCTAAATCAAGTTAGCCCTTTTAATTCCTGTTCGTGAGATATACTTTTGCTTTAAGAAGGCATGTTTGCAGTTTTCTTTATTATTGTGGTCCTTAAACACTGCGGTGTTGATAACGTAGCTGGGGAAGCGATACCAGTTATGTATAGGCAAAATAGGTGCTTCAAACGGATATATTTGAATTTCATGTTTTTCCAAAAGCAATAAAACTTAGGTTCATTTTGTTTTTCTTGGACCTAGGAGCCGCGTGTTCTCTAAAACCTTTCTAGTGTATGGTTTTCTTTATTTGAACTATACATTTTGGAACAGAGTATGATATATTTGAGTTATTTATATACATAGCGGCAAGTGGTAGAGTGAGTAGTTGACTGTGCAGTTGGTAATACTGAGGTGGAGAAGGTCGTGGCCTGATTTGGGGGCTGCCATGATATTTACCTGAAGTGGAAGAGGAAACCACGAAAGCCTGTCCGAATAACCAGTCTTTCGGCTGAGAATTGATCTTTGGCCTTTCTTGTACGACGCTTTGATGCTGCCTACTTGACCCTGGCGAGTTGCAAAGAAGAGTAATACCAATGAGATGATTCATAGTGAATGTACGTAACTTCATTTATCTCAGCTTGCTGTTTTTATATGCCCACCAAGAATCGTTGGGGTTAGAAGGATAGAAATATGGACATGTGCGTTTATAATACGCGAACGTCTTGATGCACTGAAATGGTTTGGATTGTGAAACGAGACAATCAGTACGCGTATAACATCATATTTTGGCGCGTTTGCGTAACTGTTCTTACACTAGAAGCGCAACAGTGTTATCGGCTTATTGTTGAGGTACGTGTTACTCAACAATATAAAAATATTGCGTGTTGCACGACGGTGATTTATGGAGAATTTATTTCTCCAACAACGGTCAAACTGTACTTAGGTCTTCAAGTAGAATACCAAATATTTTTATCAGATTTTAAACAAATTCGGAGTTTCCCGACAGATTTTCATAAGAGTCTCCAATATCAGATTTCACGGAAATCCATCCGGTGGGCACTGCACTGATATATGGGGGCAGAAGGTCGGAGGGAAGGACATGACGCAGCTAACACGCGCTTTTCGCCACTGTGCGAACCCGCCTAATAAAAGGATATTCATATTTCCATTATTGTTGCATATTCAGCTCGATTTCATTGCTGCGAAGACTTTGTGTTCCGCTGTGAATAGAAAGCTTCCTACGATAGACGCAACGCGCCTGCTGCCGCTTTTGATGCCAGTACAGAACGTGTTTATCTTGAATTCAACGGCCTGTGTTTCGGTACTATCACTAGACGTTATGTTTATCTGCAAACTGCAGGACACGTCTTACTCGCAATGCTGATTGTGCAAATGTACATTTATCTGAGGCCGTAATTTCTGGGAATTGATTACAACAACTTTTTTATCTAAACATACCTGCACATAGGACAGAAGCGGGGCATCACAGTGCCTGTCCTTTTTATTTGTGACAGCGCAACGAGACTAACATTTTCTCCACCAAAAATGCTATCCCAAGCTATTAAAATCCGGCAACGAACACCTGAGCTATAGCACGGTCAAGGCGAGGAAGTTCAAATTTTGTTTTTGTATTCGGGAAAGCCTGTGATTCTGTTCTTGTTCCGTGGGTTGGCTACCCTATCGAGTCCTCCATGCTTCCAAATGCGCACAACAGTTTAAATACGTCACAAAGACTTCTATATCCTGCAGGCCGTAGGTTCAATTCGGTGTTAAGGGTCTCAGTGTCCTGAGCGTTTTCGTGATTTTTGTCAGTTACTTGCAGCAAGTTATGGGATGATATCATATTTCTGTCTTACGGTTAGGATAAATTGTACCGTAGTAGGTGATTGATTACAGACATTTCAGAGAAATATATTTTCTGCATATAATTCTTGATAATATTGAAATGGATCTTAAAGAAGTGGAATGGGGGCATGGACTTGATTTATATGGCTCAGGATAGGGGCAGGTGGCGGGATCTTGTGAATCCGGTAGTGAGCCGTCATTTTCCATAAACTGCGGGGAAATTCTTGACTAGCTGAGGACGTGGTAGCTTCTCAAGAAGGACCTTGCTGCATGGAGTTAGTTACATTCGTGCTTATAGCCTGAAGATAGTGGCTGTTTGATTCAGCGAGACATTGATAACCATCAACGAGGCTGCAGGTTTTAGAACCCAAAGGAAATTATTTGAATCTTCTTTGACGTGAGAAGCTCAAATTTCAGTCAGTCCGGTCCCACGTAAAAATGTAACTTCCTGTTGCCTCCCTTGTTTCCTCGTTGGTTCCGCAGATTCAATACAGAACGTACGCATATATAAATTTTATTTCGTACTTTTACCAGTTGTTTCGGTAGCCATGGTAGAGCGATGTACAAGTTTTTTTTAGTAGATGTAATATCTGAGGTTTTCACAGCGGTATTCATTGGGTATATGTTCTTCCAGTTCATCATAAGGGTGAATGTCAGTGTTCGGGAGGAACGTGTAGTCTAAACCTCTAGAGTCGAAATTAGTAGGGTACGAATGTTTTGCTTTGTATAGGCAGGCGTACCCTTCCTTTGCTATTTTGCCTGACAGTTCTTTACAACGTGCATATATACACTAATTGCTTCGATCATGATAGTGGGGGCAGGTTCTTCTTCGAAAACAGCGAGGTCCATCATTAAGAATTCACCGCACTGCAACCAAGAACACCGTCACTTATATTACGGTAAAGTCTGTGGATGAGATTCGATATCTCACTACAGTTTGTAGCGTACTTCGCTTCGTAAAATGAAAAAGGCAGCCTTCTGGCATTGCCGTGCTGCTTGTGTATGTGTGTACGTTTGTATGTCTTCTGCTTTTCAACTTTTGAAACGTCTTACCAATTTCCATGTACGATTGCTTTAACATTATGTCGCTGCAGAACTCTCCATACCTGTAATTTGTAAGTTTCCACAATCATTATAAAGTTAGTGTAGTGTGTACGAGAGACTGTGAGGCGGAAGGGAAACTGGTGACACTTATTTTTGATCCTGAAGTTATTTATTTGAAAGAATATTTTGTACAGTGTGAAACAACAAAATGGGACTCGTGTAACATTTTATTTATCTTTTGTGGTGTGATGTCGATAACTAATCAATCTTTGTGGTTTGGCACGTAAAATTTCGTTGGAGATAGACCGTAAGTATACCTGTAAGTTACGAAGTATTTTGTTTAAGTGAACAAATAAAAATATTCTAAAGTTGGGAAAATTTAACGCTATTTTCATCAAATGTAAGGCATTCAAAATATGTGCGTTGGTAGTAAGTACCTCTCAGGAGTAATATCAGCCAAAATAAACCAGAAACTAAGCCACAGCCTTCCTCACATTGTATGTAATATAACCCGTGCAGCTCGTGAAACGTGTGCGCTGTTGTTACCTACTGCTTGACCTTTAATTTCTCGTGCAAAGACCGACTAAATCGAAAGCCCCGAGTCCGCCGAGTGCGAGCGACAACTTCTCCGACACATGTGTGTTTCGGGTTGCCTGGGTGTATCGCTGCAGGCGCTTCCGTTCCAGAAAGTGCGGTGATGTGGAATAAATGTTGTGGCAGCCTCTGGTTCAGCAGGGGACAGGGCCCGAAGGGCGTGTTGTAGTAAGCAGTCCCTATGGCTAGTTGTCCACTGTTTGCTGTGAGGTTCAAGCTGTTTTAGCGGGCGCGCCATATGGCGCGGAGCTGTACCTCACTTAGGTATAGTGATTCAAATAATACATGATGTTTCATTGTGATTAATAATTTATGTATTTATCTTCAGGAGTATGATATTGTGCAGTGACTTAGGTGGTTACCAGAGTTTCTGACGAACCCGTGTGTCGGTCTGCCACACAAAGATGGATTCAGCAAGTTACATCGAAATATCGGCAATCACTTACGAGGCTATAAATAAGTGTAAACATCGGCTGTTAGTCATTTAACCTTTTAAAGCCTAGCGGTAACTTTACATACGACCAGGTTTAACATTAAAAAATTCTACGTGGTGCCCACATTTCGTTTATGTGTTTTGTACGGAGCTCAGAACAAACAGCAACTTTTGCCTCATAAAACATTAAGAGATCGGTTTTTGTAACCGAAGTGGAGAGTGTTTACAGCGCGGTACGCACTGAGTCCTTATATAAAACAGATAAGCTTCGTCTTTAAAGGGTTAACTCCCTAAGTAATTCTTTGTAATAACACCCTTCTTGATACGACGAGAGTGGCTTCCCTGTAAACAAATTCCGCGCTTTTTTCGAACCCGCAGGACTTTCTTGCTGTTCGCAAGAGCCCTCCAAGTGGCTGTGTCAGCATAAATGGTCGACTACTTAAAGGCGTAATTAAATTTATAATGTAACCAGTTTTACACAATATTACTATCTTTCAGAATTTGTAATCAAATTATAAAGTGGATTAACGACCAGTCTAAGATAAACAGTTGAAATAGTCCCTGCAATTAATTCAACCGAAGGCAGTGAATTTTAATGGGAAGGGGAACGGCTGATCGTATTCTTTAACATGAGCACGAGTTGGAGGTGCGCCTTCAGCCATCCCTGTTTTTATTCCGAGGTTACCAGTTACAGTTTCTGCTCAGAGACTCACTGCACTGGCTTCATGTTTTTGTGGAACTGCTCAGTCCCTCCATCAGACGCCAGGTTTTACTTTAGGTTATGCCATCACATTGCCACAACACCCTTTACAATTTGTTATTCACTACTCATTACGCAGTTCGATGCTTTAAATCTTAGCAACTGGGAACGCCATTAAATAAAAGAGAAGTAAACTAGGAAAATAACGCACCTCCTGGGCAAATTTGGTAGGACTGTGGGTGGGTCCGGTAGCCATTTTGAATTTAGTACGAAGAGGAAAATCTGTCACATTGACAGTGTGTCTGTCGTGGACAGCCTCTTTGCTAACTGAGCTATCCGGCTGATTGTGCATATGTGCAGTGTATAGCAATATATGCGTGTCTGTATTGTGCAGTATAAACTTCGTGTGTTTGTCACTGTGCTTTGATGTATTGACTAAACATTATTTGAAAGGGACGCAACATAAAAAGCAGTACTGAACAGTAAATTCACGACGGCTTTTGTGTGTGTATTTCCCTCGAGCAAACCTAACCGCTAGTGATATATATTCTCATATATTTAATAGTTTTTTATGTTATACGGCGCTTGAATCTGAAGGCAGTTGCAAGTACGTGGTTAAATTTGTCTGTTTTGTGTTTTTAATGCCTCTTTCGGCAAATTTGTACTGCTATACACATGTCAAAAGCGATCTGTTTTTGGATGTGAAAATTCCGAAGTGGAAGGCAGCATCATATGCAGCTTAATAAAGCTTAGGTGAAAAAAGACCACCTCAAAAGTATGCTGTTGTGGGCTGTGACGCCCTGCACTTTGGCAGTTATATGTCAACGTTATGGAGGAAATTGCTGTGTTTATGTTCAAGGTATGAGATGTGTGTAGTGCTGAAACGCTGCTACCACCTACATGGCGTCACGTCCTGCAGTACCGCTGTATTGACACTCACAACAAATCTGTCAGATCTCGTGCAGGCAAGACCACCTACACTCTCCTTACCTCCAGTGCTCCGCGATATTGCTTACTGAGTTACCGCAGCGGAACACAACTGTTCAAAGGGGTGTGGGCAACAAAACAGAGCGCAGCTCTCCAAACTGACATGCGTAATACTAAATGACGCATAAGTCACTCAACACGTTTTCTCAAGCATTAAAGCTTCTGACTTGTGTGTGGGAGACACCACTTCCAATCTCGGCCGCTATGCCGAATATGTCAACTGAGATTTTCCGTGGTCATCTTCAGTTTCTTCAGACCTTACTTCCGATTGGACCACGACTTTCTTTCATGTTCTCGACAATTCGTTACTGACACAGTTCGACCCTATAGGCTTATTGGCTGAGCTACTGTCACCATCGTTATAAATAAATAAATAAATAGGCACTTAAATGGAAAGGCTGTCTTCACTTCTTTCATGTTCGTGTGTCACATTTAAGCATGATATATTCCTTCTTTCGGCATTGCTGTCACGAACGTATACGGAGTGCCGAGAAATTGGTTAATAACCCTGGAATTCCTGTTCTTCAGTCCGCGTGTGTATGTAAAATACTGAGGCGCGCTGCTGTACGTACCCTTATTTTCAGTACATTTATGTGGTGTATGTAATATATGTAATGTCTGGTTATGTATG
>BLKM01012201.1:1287267-1311058 GCA_013340265.1 Coptotermes formosanus | reverse complement strand
ACATACATACATACATACATACATACATACATACATACATACATACATACATACATACATACATACATACATACATACATACATACATACATACATACATACATACATACATACATACATACATACATACATACATACATACATACATACATACATACATGCATGCATGCATGCATGCGTGCGTGATACGAAGTGCGTAAAAATCATGCCTGTAAAACTGCATAACGTGTTTGACAGTATTTCATCATGCATACTCTTCATGAGTCGGCAACAGAAGATGTCAGAATTTCTAGCAGATGTCTGTAGGAATGGGAGATGTTAGGTATGACCGGGAGTGGAAATTGTGTTTGATTAGTCAGTATTTCGATAAGCTTAGTACCCTAGCACTTTGAAGCCTGTTTGTAAATATAGTGACCTCCAGGTGTAAAACATAAAGCTCTTTGCTTGCCATACATTTTACTCGTTTTTGTGTGTCTAGAATGACTGTCACAGTGAACATCCATGACATAAGTATACAGCGTTAGCAAATGCGACTGGTCTTCCTAATGGAAGCGTACTGTGTTCTGTATAAGGTTGAACAAAATATTTGTATGTACAGAGTGTGGGTTAATTTTAGTCTTCAGTCTGTTGCTGTACATGCATATTACACAATTTGTGTTTTGGGTAAAAGGTAAAGCAATCCCACTACACGCCTGGACAGGCTCTTGGGATTCCAGCAGTTTCAGACTTCCAGATTTCTAGACAGTCGGCACATGAAGGTGGTAAGGTTGTCAGCCCTACGCACCGGCCGCCTTTGCCCCGCAGGAAATACTCCTGGTACTCATTTCTGTTAGAGGCTGAGTCGACCCCAGCGCCATAGTGCGACCGGAAAGATTATGTCAATGAAAAATTCCAATGACATCAGGAATCGAACCCGCGATCTTCCGGTTTGTATTGCAGTGCCTCAACCAACTGCGCCACCGCATGTTCCTTGTGGTTTGGGTACCGACTTGTTTTACAAACCGTTTTATTGACGTATATTGCTTTTGATGAGGCTCATTTCCTTAATCGAGAAAGTTGCTTGTGCTTTATTGAAGTGAAGTATCTTTGACGAAATTTGTGTCTTAGTCATAAAGTTGCACTCCCAT
Organism: Coptotermes formosanus; assembly: GCA_013340265.1. NCBI lineage: Eukaryota > Metazoa > Arthropoda > Insecta > Blattodea > Rhinotermitidae > Coptotermes > Coptotermes formosanus. The sequence continues at coordinate 1,309,931 of BLKM01012201.1, read as the reverse complement.
AGAATTGTTTTGTCAGTGTATTTTCTGCTTACAGTTTGCCTGGACAATTTCAACAGGCGTTAAGTTTGTCTGAAGCGGTTCACTGGCGACAAAATGTGAATACACTGTAGGGCCCATATAGTGGAACTTTCGCTAGGAACTGGCGGCACAAGCAAATTTAATGTAGATCTTGCTCTAAAGGAATTTGCTGATTTGATGTAAGACTTGTGGCGGCACAGTATGAAGATATTGTAGGGCATATTTCAAACGAACTAGTTGTCACAGTTGTGGCGGCACAGTATGAAGATATTGTAGGGCATATTTCAAACGAACTAGTTGTCACAGTTGTGGCGGCACAGTATGAAGATATTGTAGGGCATATTTAAAACGAAGTGGTTGTCACAGTTGTGGCGGCACAGTATGAAGATATTGTAGGGAATATTTCAAACGAACTGGTTGTCACAGTTGTTGCGGCACAGTACGAAGATACAGTAGACAGCGTTATAAAGGAACTTGCTGTAAGAATAATGGCGGCACAGTGTTAATTTAATATAGGCCCTGAAATAAAGGACCTTCATATGCGAATTCTGATGGCAAAATATAAAGGTGTTTAGTGCCCCATACACAGAAACCTGTTTTGCGGTTCTTGGTTTGTTGGCATACTCGTATGCAGGCAACATTTTTTGTGTATTTACTCTTATTCCGCGCCCTTTTAGTTAAATGCTTTGTATACGTAACTTGATACCGGACATTTCATCACGTTGGGCTATAAAATAAATACGTTGGCAGGCAGTTAAACAAGGGAGAGGGAAAATATGATTTAACGGTACGGTATAACATCGGTCTCTTTAAGAAATTACGAAATTAGTTTCTTTTTCCGAAATAGTTTAGTCTGCCTTGTTTGATGGTGTCGGAAATAATGAAACATGGAACACGAAAGGTAAAAGTTGCCCGTGTACACGCAGTGAAGGCTCACGGGGGAGAAGTAGTGTATCTAGCTACACGCATAATCTCGGCTTTGCCCTCAGGAAGGACCCCTTTTTACCCACTGACTGGGAGGCTGAATGGGCCGGAGAACCGGTAGAATGTCTTGTGCTAAAGGTGTTAGTAGATACAGTTCCAGAAGGAAGCAGTTATGGCTTTCTTTGCGGTACCATCCCATCAGTTTCCTCGATGTACTCTTGCAGACGAGCGTGTTCTTCTTCTCTCTATTTTTATTCATCCTCCGCCTTTTCTTTGAGTGCTTCACTTCACATATAAGCAGTAAAGTCCGTTTCGATTTCATATTTCCTTTCCATCACTTTTACTCTCTCTTTGTCGGTCTCCTCTTGGTTTATGCTGGCAAGTGTTACTAAAACTGCAGCCGCTGACTTCTTTAACATGTATGGTTATTCAGTGTTTTGAAGTGGGGATGCTACCTGACAGGCTGTCCGCTGGAACCTGATATTACAGAACGAAGAATTACTAAATTTGTTGTACCTTGAAGTGGGCAATTTTTTCTTCCTAGCATCGGTAAATTTGTACCAAATTGCACGGCGTCATTTTCAAGGAAACAATATCCCTCTTAGTCACCGTCGTTAGGTACTTGGCTGTCGGAGGTTTATCTTTTCGTCTGCCAGCATCCTCTCTGCCGTCTTTGTAAGGTGGACTCTACTAGCTAGTAAGCTACCCCCGGCATAGGCTTTCATGTTCCTAGTTATATCAAACCCGCTGACCATAGTGAGGCAACAATAGCATCGAGGCGGTGTAGACGGTTACAAGTAAGAACACGTTCTGCCATGGAATGTGCGTGTTTGGTGTGATGTGTATTTCGTTGTGCGTGACGATGTGTTGCAGTTACTAATGTAGTGCAAAGGCATGCCCACTGCCCACAAAAACTGTGTGGTATTGTAGGCGTATTTCCTGTGGTATTCAACGAATTGCACAAGTCTTGATTGAAGTTATATGTTTTTAACGTTAAGGAAAGAGTAGGATGCTAAGAATGTATTTCCGCTTAGAAGGAAGGAACCTAAGGGGCTGGAGCAAAGTCATAATGAGAAGATGCGTAATTTTTAATGTCATCAGGATTTTCATGGTTTTTACTCTTCAAATATTATTATTCGGATTCTTACATCCAGTAGGGTGAGATGGGCGGGGCATATGGCACGATGGGCAGAGAGGCGTGCAAATAGATTTTTGATGGAGGAACCTGAGGGTAAAAGGCCGCTTGTGGAAGATCCAGGCGTATTTGGGAATATAATGTGAAAACGAATTTCAGAGCACTAGAATGGAAGGGCATGGAGTAGATTGATCTGGCGTAGGATACGGAGAAGAGGAGGATTGTTGTGAAACCGGTAATGAACTTTCGGGTTCTGTAAAATTCGGGAGATTTTTTTTTATTAGCGGGGATCTGATGGTTTCTGAGGAACCTTTCTCCATGGAGTTAAGTTACTTGGTGCGTAGTGTTATCCGTACTCTTAACAAAATGTTATTGGGGTCATCGAATCAAGACACAAGAGAGTGGTGTGACGTGTCTGTGTGGCAAAGAAGCATAAAAATATTGGTCGAAAAATTTTAATGGACTCTGCCACTTGGAAACTGAGGCCTATGCGGGAAGATAATGTGAAGAATGGCCTTGAGACGTTCGGTTGGTAAGATGTGGACTCGATTTAAGTGCCTTAGGATGTGGTCTAATGGTGGATGCTACTGAAAACGGTGATTCACCTTCGGTTTCCAATAAAGACGAGGTAATTGTAACCAGCTAAGGGACTGTCAGATTTCGAAGAATGACCGTTGTTAGTGGATTTAGTTCTTTGGATTTTAGTGATTCAAGTTGTGTCCATAAATTACGTGAAATACTTCATACTGTGAACTGGTTGCTTTAAGTTTGATACACTCAAAAAACTGCTTCATTTATTAAAGCGGTCTAAATGGATTTTACTTCCAGGGTTGCAGATTTGTTTTCAGCTGTTGTAGGGTTTCTTCCTTTTACTGGAATTTGTCATATTTTCGTAACATGTGCTTCCGTGTGTAGCTTGTGTATGATAGATTCGGGCAGTATTTTCTTAAGCATCTTAGAAATTCGGTTTAGAGTTGTTAATGCTCCCCGTGTGGTAGTTTTGATATTAGTCAGTGCTTTACACTTCCCGGAAAATCTGCTGTGTCCACGACCAACTAAGCAGAGAGGCAGTGAAGTGAATTACAAAAAGTGGAATATAATTAAATCCCACTGTGAATACCAGGTGCATGCCCACGTATATTTGTGTGCATTCACCCAGTGGATTCCACTGTATTGTCATAAACTTCAAAGCTTCTGACGCGGAATGGAGCAAAACAACCAAACGTGTGTTTCACGTGCGTTTGTATCATACAGCTATGTACGGAATTCACGTGTTCAATCTAGCCGACTGACTTTATCACGGTTTGCATTATGTGTTTGTTATGTGCTGGATTTCTTGTAAGACATGCCCCTTTCTTGCTAAGCCTTCTTTGCACTGTGAGAAAGGAAATTCGAGAGGGATGGTTATATCTCTCCATCTACCTGGCCGTGTAAAATCGAGACCTGCTGGATGAATTGTAATGAAATTCATAAGCACATTTAAAGTCACTCCGTACACGTAAATTTTAATTTATTACTATTGCTAATAGGGATAGAACAGCCAGTATAGTGACTCACTACGGCCTGGACGGTCAGAGGGTCGAATCCCAATGGGGGGCGAGATTTTCCGCGCCGTCCAGACCGGCCCCTATGCCATCCAGCCTCTTGTAGAATGTGTACTGGGGTTTCCCTGGAGGTAAAGTGGCCGCAGCGTGGGTCTGACCACGTACTTGTTTCGAGTACCTGGTTGCGTGTGGGTTGGAGCTGTATCTTCACCTCCCCTCTGCGCCCGGATAGGCAAGTCACAGGGTGACCTTTACCTTTGTTGTTGGTAATAGAAACGTGTCAGACACACGAACGTATGTGCTGAGAGTGACATTAGCGCCACTGCCAAAGCACGTTAACCATAGTGACTACAACAAGCATGATAACAAACGAACAATAGAGTTACGCTGCAAAGATTAACCACAGTGATAGTAATTGCACTCACCAGATCAGCAGTTTGAGATGTTTACGTCATGTAAACAGCGTAACCCAGCGTAGACCGGAGTAGAGGCTGGACAATCGAGGAACCGTAGTTCGATTTCCGAAAAGGGCAGGATGTTTTTCCCTTTCCCAAAACTTTCAGCCTAACTCTGAAAGTACTTTGCCTTCTGCATAGGAACATAATTAATGTTACTCATAAACACACAGGTTTTGACTAGGAGCATAATTAATGCTACTCATAAACACACAGGTTTTGACTACGTGAACTAGATTCATGTGTACGTACGGTATTGTGATGTGACACAATTATTTCGGTAGGTAAGCACCGACGTTTTGGAGGAACGTGCTACGTTCATCTTTTGTTCTTAACAAGTAGGCGGAATGTTCCTCTGAAGTGTCAGTGCATGCATGCAGAACTGTGTATTACAGAAGACAGTAGCGGTAAGATTCACTTCACATCTCGTCTGACGTGGAGAAGGTTCAGTACCAGGATCTGGTGGATACGACGATGGGTGTTCAGGTTACATAAAAGACGGGGTGTTACTTAATTGAATTAACGACTATTAGCTTTCGAAGGAATCCTTACCGTGTGGAGTTAGTGTTACGAAATGCAGGCCATTGTAACATTGTGTTGACCTCTTGAAACCCAATGGCGACTGTGCGTGTGCCATGTGCTGCAACATTAAAAAAATAGTCCATTCTGCCACAAATTGTATTTGTACATACGTTATGTATGACCCCCACAATTAATAGAGGCTGTCCCTAAACAAGATCAACGTGTTGGTGTTTGCTATGAACACAGATTTTGCTCTTTCTGAGGTGCGAAGCAATGTGTATGATTTAGAATGAAGTCTATCCGCAGAGGGTTAATTTATGTTGGATGTAATTGGAAAGAATGTGATGACAGTGTTTGGGTGTTAATATGCCTGGTGAAACGTGTAAACTTGGCGTGGTCATTGGAAACAAATGTTGTTGACAAACAACTATACTTTTACTAGCTGTGTGTATATTTTTAAATATTCATTTTTTATTTATTTGTTTATGGTTGAGCTACTCAATTTTGTGGCATCCATTATTTGGTGTTGCGATAAAATAATTCTCATAGTACTAGATAGGGTTTGTTTTGTTTTAATTAGCTTTATCAGTTTTCCGTAGATTACCCCAGAAGCTGTTAAAAATAGCTCTAAGACGCGTATCTAGTTTAATGGAGGATTTTAAGTGTATTACCATGGTGTCAGGTATGTTGCAAAATTACATGTTATTTATTTCGAGTATCTGTGTAACACAACGTGTTTCCAGTTTGACACTCCAAGGTTCAGTACTGCTCTTCCTAAGATTTGTCTGTCTATCCTTCAGTATTTTGCCGTCCGTGCGTAGGGAAGTACTGAAATAATTCCATAAAGTACAGATATGTGAAGTTTAACTACATTTCGCCTGAACTGACTCCATGGAGCGGAGAAGCTAATAAGTTACTTACCTAGTACGTGTAAATAGTTTATCCGCCTTTTGTGGAACAGAAACATACCGCACCAGATTCACGAGTCCTTTTCTAGGGCTTATCCTGACTTAATTAAATCCATTCACATCCTCACAGCCTGTCATTCGAACGCGCGTTTTAACTATTTCATATAGTCGACATTTTAGATTTATGAAGCCGTGCCATGTATTTAGGCTGTCCTAAATTTTTACGTACGTATCTTATATAAAAATTGCGGTAACACCCTTTGTCTTAGTATATTCGTTCCAGGTTTTCGAAGGACCTGTTGGCTCTGTGCTCAGGGTAGAATCTGTTTTATGCACTGGAGATGGAGGAACTAGGTTCATTCTTAACGTTGGCACGCATCTACTAAACTACACTGCGTCAGGACCCAGAAGATCGTATTATTGCCACTATCATAAATGTGGGAACATTTAGTCACGGCTCTGTTCTCTGCCGTTCGTTCCACATTACCTGCCAGTATCGCCACTGATTCTGTCAACGTAATGAATATTTTGTGAACAGTATAAGTTATGAAGTTGCTCATTGTCATTTTCCTCGAAACTTGCGCAGAAGTTTCGTGTTTCGTTATTGGTAGGATATGGACCAGTTTTGGCAGAACACTAGGTTCTGGCAGGATACGTTACACTCAAGTACTTACTCTATTCTGAAACTAGATGCACTTGTAGTGCGGATAATTAGGGGTTGTTTGTTATAATTCCTGGCAGGGGTTGGTTGTGGTGCTATATCGATCCCTGCCTCAGGCAGTTTGACGGTGGAGGGGGAGGAATGAAAGCGACAGGCATTGTAATGGTGATCTCACTGAATGGACCCACTTCAATTCCACCCTCCAAAACCGCGACTCTGTTTCATAAAGCATTTCCTCACAGTCGTGTCTTGAAGCGCTCTATACTGAGGCCACCGAAAGAAGTGTCATGGACTGCCCGTTACTCTTTTCCCGTAAGCTATCACGATTCTCCCTCGAGCGTTCCTCCCTCTATTTACCTTAATTCGTATAGCAGGCCTGTTCACACAGATGCACGTCGTGATAACCACGTGGTAATCTGCGCCAGTAACAAGGGCTTTAGACAGAGCGGTGTAAGCCAGAGGCGACTGGAGGAGATCACGGCATTAGACCAAGAGTGGGAAGCTTCCAGCGCTGGCATTTCCACTACCCATGGGACTTCTTTCCATGGCCGCAGTATAGTCGTGTCTCCGTAGAGCACTTACGTACCGCTCTGAAGGAAGGAGGAGGACTGCAGGCGGAGCATGAAAGCAAGACATAAGACACCAGATGTCTCTTTTTAGAGGGCAACATTCGTGCTTCGTATCCTACAGGTCCCGGTTCAAACCTCCACCAAGGGATCGGGTACACGGACAGATGATTTTTGTCGCTTTTCTCGGTCCTTCAGGAAAATTACGGTATTTACCTCACAGTAGGTGACGGTAACTTCATCATCTTTGCAATTCATTATTTAACAATCGTTCTACCATTTGACACGATATTTTCTGAGCTACTTAGTGCGTCTTTAAATAAACTATAAATAGAATAAACGAGTCCGAGATGAGACAGTGGTGAAAAATAAAGTGGCAATCGTTTCTTTCCTTTTGTATGTAAAGGATACAACATTTCTTTGCATGACAAAATATACGACGATGATTTTAAGTGCCAAGAATTGCTAGTCTCTTCCCGTTGGGTCGCTGATATTATACACCAGTTCCACCTAATGGCTTGTTCGCACTCTGCTTAACGGGGAGGGTAGGAGGTCTCTGTGAGCGATCTACAGCCGCTTTGCGGATTTCTGTATGTCAGTACGTTAAATAGAGTTGCCACAAGGAATGTCGTCGTAAAGACAGATGGAATTTTATTGCTGCGTCAGTTCAGTGTAGGAAAACAATTTACAAATAAGTGAAAAGTTCTCGTTCAAAAGGTTCCCTTTTAGACATTAAGAGAATACGCAGAATACAAGTGCTAACTAGAAAAAGTGGATGAAATTGGTGTCAGATTAGAGATACGTCCAAGTAAGTCCTTGTTTCGACTTGCACATATAAACGGGCGTGCGTGCGTCGTCAGCACGAAATGAAAAAAAAACTGCATTTGCATCCGTATAAGATAGCTGAAGTTCGCAAGTTGATATTTTGAGAAATTGTCCTACAGTACCTGGAGGGTCTGAGTAAGTCCGCGAAATTAGCCGGTCTCTGGGCTGAGATTTGATCTCGGAACTTCTCAGAAACGAGGTATGCGTGCTACGTTATCTACGCGAAATGACTTTCGATTTGTGGAAGGAAATATTGTCTCTTATGAACTTTGACGTGTGCAATTCTTCTAAATGATGTACAAAAAAAGCCACCTCCTAACTAAAGGAAACTACGCAGAAATTACAAATTCCCGTTGGCTAATTTTGTCTTCGAAAACAAATGATGTTAACTCTGAGTCATAAGACACAAATAAATAGACTTTGTGTCTAATGTGCAAAACTGGTAAGTTGTAGCAGCTTGGAAATATTTTATATGTTGTGCTTCAAACAATGATTCGTCACGTGAAAAAATGGACTGTAGCAGAATCTAAGCCGTATATTTTTGTTGTATTTCTTTGAAGCAATCCGCTCTGTTCATTTTATTTATTCACTTATATTTTATGGCCATTTTTGGAAATGTTTCTGTAATTAATTAATTATTTATGATAATAGAGGGAGTAGTCGGTAGACTTAAGCCTCAGTGGCCGTTTGATGCTACAATGAACCTTAAAGAAAGGACTGTGCCGGTATGGCATAGAGACTTGCGAGCCAGTATAGGGTGAAGTTTCGGGAAATCTGGAGAAATATAGTGCGGTTTTGGATTTTATTAAAATTGGGAACTTCTTTTGCCAGTTATGCTAGTATAAACTTCGCATGAGGCGTTGTGCTCCGTGGAGATGTTTTACTGTACATGCCGTTATGGAGGTCGTTATATTTGTTCCTACTGAATTTATTTTGCAGGTTCATGAAGTTAAATTAGAACTATAAACACATTTCCATCCGTAAATTTCATAGTAAATTAGTATCGTTTGTCTTCCGGTTTGCTGTGCGAAAACATAAAAATTAAAATATACAAAATTAGGCGTGTACTTCTGTTTTTTTTATAGACGTGAGTATTGGTCTCTCGCATTGAGGGAGTAACTCAGGCTGAGGTTGTTTGTAAGTATAGTGCTGCGGAAGATGTTTGGGTCAAAGAACAACGAAGTGACGGGGGGACTGAAGCAGATTGTTTAATGAGAAACTCCACAAGCTCTGCTCTTCACCAAATGTTATTCAGGTGACCAAATCGAGGATGAGCTGGGAGGGGTACGTGGCACGTTTGGGGGAGAGATGTACATACAATGTTTTGGTGAGAACCTGAGGGAAAGATACCACTTCCAAGACCTAGGCAAAGATGGGAGTATAACATTAAAATGGAGCTTCAAAGAATATTATTCAGGAGACCAAATCGAGGATGAGCTGGAAGGGGTACGTGGCATGTTTGTGGTAGAGATGTACATCCAATGTTTTGGTGAGATCCTGAAGGAAAGATACCACTTTCGAGACCTAGGCATAGATGGGAGTATAACATTAAAATGGAGCTTCAAAGAATCAGTTGAGGGTGTGGACTGGATTGATTTAGCTGAAGATGGGAAGTAGGCGGGATGTTGTGAGATCGGTGATGAAACGTCGGGTTCTATAAAATGAGCGGAATTTCTTGACTAGCTGAGAAACTTTTAGCCTCTCAAGAAGGATCCTGATCCATGGTGTTGGTTGGTTTATCAAAGTTATTTGCCTCCATAATTTGTGACAGTAGCTACGTAATTTCGTAGAGAATGTCGGACACTTTCTTTTAGTCAGATTTTGTCGTTGTCTGTCGCTGATATTGACTGCGTTTGAGCAAAGCCATTGTGAACTTGTTTGTGGAGTAATAAGATGGAATCTTCGTTTTTGTTTGCCTATTGTTGATGATCGCTACTTTGCATTCGAATAACTCAGCGGTCACTCATGGTGTACACTGGCCTTTTTTTTTATCACAGTACTGAAACTTCCGTTACCGGTAATAATATATTTTTGAACAGTGGAGTACCTGATTATTCAGAAAGTCATGTAACAAAGAGAATTTATTGGTTGCTTGGTTGGTTGGTTGGTTAGTTATTAAGTTTGATATTTGTAGTCATTGGATTAAATTACCAATTAAATTGCCAGCGGCTATGTCACGAATTCATGTGCGCATTAATGGCATCTTCATTAGCGCAGTTGGAACGATACGTGACAAAGGAAACCTAAGGCGCAGTTAGAAGGATGATAATCAGGAACAAAACGAACTCCAGATTCTTTCAACGCTCTTGTGCACTCAATTGTCTAAAGAACAATGTATTATTATTTCTGTCTCCTGTCCATATGTTGTAAGTTGAGTCGTGTGACAGTATTAAAATGTCCCTTGCTGAGTACAGATATTTGGCTTAGGGACACCTGTCACTCCATCTGCGAGCAACTCCAGTGATGGATGTCTGTCATAGAGTTAATCATTTCGAACTGTGACGCTTTTGCAGAAATTAAGTTTAAGAAATACGCTTTAGCCTGCCTTTTCTGGCTTTTAGTCTGCTGGCATGTACCAACTTGAATGCAACTGAATGTCATCTTATAAATTCAACATCGAGAAGTTTTGCTTAAATTTATCGACGTATCGAAATTCTGTTTAACTTAGGATCAAAACAACAAGAAATTTAGACGAAGACTTACTATACTTCTTGTTTGCATTTTAAGCATAACTCACCGAGTACTTATTCGAATGAAAAATGTACTGAGTGCAAATATTTTGGAAGTATGTGTTTCCACCACTTTCAGGAAAGAAGGGAAATTTGTGTGACAGCATCGGAATTTAGTAAGGACTTGTGCCTATCGGGTGTGCATTATGGTAGATAGTAGGGATGTTTACCAAGAATATGTGACATCATCAGAGACAGTAATCTTTGTGGCTCCTGCCGTGAAAACAACATATCGCCCTGCGCATCATAAAGGTGTTTATTGTGGCTGTACCATCTTAGTAGATGCTCTGAAGCTCTTGGTAAATTTGAGAAGGATCTCATTAGACCGTCGTGACACAGATAACTGCCGGTGCTGGCGCATTTTAACCATAATCAGCAGTGGCAACATGATCACTGTGCAAACTTGAGAAATGAGGAAGGACTCTAGCAGTATTGAATGTAAATAACAGGCTTTGTACGGCGACGGAATTTAAAAGATGCTCAATATTAACCTGTTAAAGCCCCGTGGTAATTATATATACCACGTGGTGTAACATTATGAAATGCTGTATTTCACCACACAGTGCCTCTTTTGTTTCCCATAAGGCTGACAATACATATTATGACCCTGGCTGTCATTTACCAAGAAGTCTTTGTACCTGATGTACACGAAGTCTGTTAAGTGTTAGTTAGGGATTGGAGTTTTTATATAAAATTTATTAGAACGTAGGCCCCTAAGTCGTTAAAATATTTTTGTAAGTGTTTGTAAAATATCGGCATGGGGCTGAACGGTCAGCACACAGCAGTGGTTACCGCTGTGTTATTTCAAGTGGAACATTTATATTTATTTGTTGATTTATTGCAAACACGTCTGAAAGTAGCTCAAGTGAGCCTGACACCTACATTATTTAATTCTTCCAAACAATACAACGGATTATGCTAATAGCGACTGCTGTTAATATTCCCTAAACTTGAAACAAAAGAATGAAAGGATCTGATTTATGTTGAAGCACAACAAATTGACGGCGGCCTTCCTGCCATTTGATTAAGGCAACTTGCCCCCTATGTGTAGAAATTTTATTAGCAGTTTAGGGTATAATTCTTCATAAACATATCCATTTATGACCTTAGCTAAAGCTTACGTGTCATTATGACTGCAAGTGGAATTGTCTGAGAACTTAAGATTCTCGCACATGGAATTACACTTGTAAGAACAGTCTGACCAAATAATCGGAAGCTGTTACTAAGTTACACATACAGATGGACAGACATGTTGGCTATATGAGCGTTTTTATTTTACTAATACACTTTGTTAATATATTCCTGTACCACCCTGACTCTACCCGTAAAAGTAAAATCTTTATTGCTGTAAGACGTGTAAACTATTAATGTATAAGTTTATAGAAATAACAATTTTCGTGTTACATTTTAAGACAAATATGTCAAAACAGTTGGAGTAAGTTGATTGTAGTGAATTTACATGAAAAATACATCCCTTATTTACCATGACAGATGGTGCCGTGGTGCTGCAATGTACGCTGCACGCTAGGCGACAGTCAGCTGTCACATCTGACTTAGAGAATTTAGATCTCCTTAACGGTTAAGGCACACATTAATTTATCACTGCGGCAAACTCGGTATTTTATTTGACTTGTAATGTAATCATTACTGTAGGTGAAAGTTACAGAGGAGCTGGTTTGGATACAGAAAAATACATAAATGATATAAATTACTTACAGCATATTCTGCAAGGAGAGTACGTACTGCGTTGCTGAGTTGAACGTCGTCTGGCTTTTTGCAGTACCGTAACGTCAATGTAAGCCGAAGAAAGTCGTACTTAAAAATGAAACAGCTTAACAGAAATTGTTCTGTGCCTGCCTCTTGATATGAGTGCGCGTTTGAGCGCGCCGGTACCCACCGTATTTGTTACCAAACACTTGAGTAACGCAGCGTGCTTACATGCGCATTTAAGTCTCGGACCGACACTTAGCCCAGTTCTTTTTACCTGCTTTAGTTTTCAATTAAAGTTAGTGTGTTATTTTTATTAAGGTTTTATATTTATGCTACCGGTACGTTTGCACGTCACTTTCACTCTTTCACTTTCAAATTAGGCTTAGGAAAATGGGACTGTTAATGGGCAAAATCACATGGGGATTAACCATGAATTTTGATATACTTCTTCATCACCGTTTATTCGCTGAGAAGACTGTGGATTTAAGAAGGAGAAAATAAAAAAAGAGAATAATGACAATTTCGTGATTAGGAATTATAATTTTACTGTACAGGGACAGATGCAGAGAGAAAATAATTTATTTTTGTATTATTAACTACGATTTTCTAGAGGCGGACTGTGTGCAGTGTCAGATGTTAGCGTAATTGAGAATAGTTAATAGTAAAGAATTTTAGTATTTGCTTCGATGGACTGAGCAAAGCCACAGAGGAATTTATTCAGAATGAATTCTCTGTTTTATGTTTGAACCTGACCCTTTACAAGTTGATGCAGAAACCGTAGTTGTTCCACTGCGACGTTCAGCTATAAGCATATCTGCATCTAGATGTGCAGCAAGCATATTTTTGAAACTGTTGGTATTTTGATACATAACTCCAGCAAATCAGTGCATGAGGGGGAATACCACGTATATCCTGGACTTTAGGCCATAAGCCTAATATTTGTACAATAGAAATGTATGTTGCTTAGGAGCGAACAGTCTTGCCATTTTACAACTAACAAATGCCGATCGTATTACCAGAGTTGCGGAACTTTGTTCCACTTCGTACTGCAGCTGATTCTCCTGGTAGCTTTGCCAGGAATCCAGACAGTCTGCTTCAGAAGTTTTATCTAATTATAATTCTCACAGGTCATTAATAATGATAATATAATTTATTAGTTGAGTTTAAAATACATTTCTTTGGACGTGACTGGTGACACCAGGCTTTTGCCATTGCACATCCACTATATTTCTAATGACTGCAATGTATATAGAGTGCTTTGAAAGGTTGTCGTCCCACTCAAATTATTTGTAGCCTATCCTACGTGCAGTCTCGTTCTTGCCCTTCCCTAACATCAGTTCTGCTTTCTTTACTTCGTTTTCCCGTTTGCATTTTATCTTGTATGCGAGGGTACCTACATTTACATGTATCTGTTGAGTGAAAATTTTGAGAGTGAGTATTTTCCTGAGTGCTATTTCTTCGTCGATATGTGGCCATTTGTTTTTCAGGAGCTCCCGCCTCCACCCCTGCGTTTCTGGGAATTTCAACAACAGGTGGGATTTGCCCTTCTTTGTGCATCACAGGTCATTTAATGATCCACACGAATTACTGAATCTGTCTGTCGTCATTGGAAGGGCGTGGATGAATAAATTCACTGAATTCTTTCTTCCGTTTTTACTGTTGCCTGTCTGGTGTTAGAACGGCCTCAGAACAGAGGAACGTTGCTCAGTAAAACAAGAAAAGGCCGGCTGCTTTGGTAGAGTACAGACTGGAAATTGATGTATCATTGCCTCTTTAGCGAACTTGGTTGCTGTGAAAATTAATGACATGACTTGTGTGTAATCACGTACGATCCATCCATCCAATTACCCAGCCACCCGTTCATCCATTGTTACTTGCTTTTTGAGTCATTCCTCTCTTTCTAGTTCCATAATTTAAAAATAACTCATAATACCAAATACTGTATGCGTCACATCGGTGTTTAGAGAACAGAAGCGGACTCAATTAATGACGATTTCTTAAGCCTGAAAGAGGCATGCGTATGAAATACGTTTGGCTTCTGTTAGCCCTCCGCAGAACCTCTGCTCTCAGCTCAGCACACTTTGGGAGTCTCTGTCCGTTTATAAATACTCATGGGCGGAGTCTTGAGAAGTGCTGAGGGAGTATCTCAAGAACCCGGGTGAATAATGGGACGGAGCTCTGATCAGACGTCCATTGAGCTGAACAATTTTCAGACTTCCCAGACTGCGTCGAAATGATCAGGTAAAGCCATGAAGAGGTTTGCGCGTTTTTTCGATGTGTACGGTATTTTACCTTTTCCTAAAAGTGAATAATTTCTAAAGCAAGGTCTGCAAACTTTCCGGTCCGAGGGAGCAACATTTCGGTCTGGAGGGACATTTTGTTAAGTACTAAGGCTTGCACGTTTAATGCTCGCTTTGTGTCTTGTCTTTGCTGTACAATAGTCGTCTATAGTGGAAGCGGGACTCAGACGCAGTCAGAGTGTAAATGTGCGAGTAATATGGAACACAATTACGATTCCCGTCCAACCCTATCAGTTTACTAAAGCCGACTCATTATAACAGAAATGTATGGAATCCTCAAATGCTCACTGGCTCAGCGCGTTTCCATTCTTATTGAGGTGTACATTAACCTTTTAAAGCCTAGCGGTAACTTTACGTACCACCAGGTTTAACATTAATAAATTCCACGTGGTGCCCACATTGCGTTTATGTGTTTTGTAAGGATCTCAGCACAAACAGCAACTTTTGCCTTATAAAACATTAACAGATTGGTTTTTATAACCGAAATGTAGAGTGTTTACAGCGCGGTACGCACTGAGTCCTTATATAAAACAGATATGTTTCGTCTTTAAAGGGTTAAACGAAGGTGGGTGTGCGTGTTTCTTGGTTTATTTGACGACTTTTTATCAACTTCGTCATTTACGTAGCTATTGTCAAAAAGTGGGGTGGGGAGGCATCGACTGGATTGATCTTGCTCAGGGTAGGAACAAGTGGAGGGCGCTTGTGAATGTTGCAATGAACCTTCGGGTTCTTTAAAATGCTGGGAATTTCTTGACTAGCTGCGGATCTGTTAACTTCTCAAAAAAGACTGTGCTGCATGGAGTTAGTTATTGTCAAAAGACAATGTGTTAGGTTGGAAGGGATGTGAAATGTGCGGTCGCGGTTTACATTAGGCGTTTCTCACAACATTTACCTGGACACTGGGGAAAACAACAGATGGTATCAGTGGTAACGTTACGGTGTTCTTAGGTGTGATGTCGTGTAGTTTGTTAGATAGTTACGTGTATCAATATTTACGAGGAACTTGCTGTCTTAAAATTCTTATAAGGGCGAGTAGAAAGTAAACGATGTGCCATCTCATTGGAGTGAGTTGAGCCCCAGCTGGTCTAAATTCGCGCGAGAAGCAGATGTCCCGACTATCCTCTGATCAGTTTTTATGTTCTAGCTCTGATATCGCGACTCCACTGACTTGATTTGGCGCCGCAGCTTTCCGAAAACACACAGTGTGTCACCTTCAGTCCATGCCTCACGTCACAAGACAAGAGGTCTGGATCTGTACTTAGTGTTGCACAGGCATTGTACATATGCACACAGTACACGGCGAGACAGAGGACGGTCCCTTGTCGTACACTTGCTTTGGTTTCTCGTGGCGTAGGTATTGTGCCTGAATCGAATGTTACCTTGCGTTGGTTGAAAGATAAAAAGCTTATCAACATGAGTACGCTGACGAAAAATTGTAATTTTTAAATTTGTGTATGAAGCCAACACCACCCCTGTAGCCATAGTACTGTTGAAGTTAAAGTCATATGGCTCGGAAGACTTGAACATTGAACTGTCATGTTTTGACGCGCAGATAATTCGAATTTAATTTGCGACAGACTAGTGTCTGTTGTCAATGTGCCTTTCAAATATTTCAGAATAAGTATATCCAATAGTTCGCCCCGTCATGGACAAGAATGTCTGGATATAAATTAGAGGAAATTTTGGATCCTCACGAAGTTTGGACGATCTTAATAAATTCTGCTGAAATCCACAACCTTAGAAAATCTAACAGTCAAATGCGGTGAACAAATAAATGCGTAACATAAGCCAATAGTCTTATTGGAATATGCCTAAGGTGTGTCTATTTATCTGGAATGCAATCGGTTCCACGCGCTTTACTTTACTTTAAAGGCCAATTAAGTTCTTTTCATCACAAGGCATTACTCTGTGTGGCGAATTGTTCTTACAGATTTGACGAGACAGTGGAATTTACTTCCACCGCCATTGCGGGTCTCGTCACACCTAAAGGATAAACGAGAGACAGGCGTTCTTTACGGGAGGGAGTTTTAGGCATAAGTGATCATGAGCCATAGTTAATACTTTTTCTTGTGTTTTCATGAGGGATTTTACAATTAACCAGATAGATAAGTGCCGTCTACCGAACCATGTGTCTGCCGGTTTTAGTATCCCCGTTAACGGCGCTTTTACACGCTGTATTCCACCATCCCACAGTGTTCAGCCTGTGTTTCTGCCTTAGCAAGCAAGCTAAGCCAGACAGATCATTATTTAGCTTCGAAAGTATAAAGTCACTTTTCTGTGTAGATGCAGAGGCTATACAGGCTGTAAGGTGACATGCTGCTTTCTCGACACTTTCCTTCCAGTTAATTTAGAGTCTGGGCGAAAATAGGTCAGAGGCAAGGCCTTGAACCCATTCCTGTAATCCAACCGATCCCTAACTCCAACGTGATCTTCTGTATGTAGAATAATTAGTAGGTAATCTGAGTCTAGGACACCAAGGGTACTACCGCCCGGCAGTCGGACAGTGTGCTAAATGAAAATGTAACGTCCGTTACCGTCCACCGAGGAAATAAAATGAGCAGCATGTTGTGGGGATGAAATTTGGAACTAATTAACGTAAATGTGATAGCGTCTTGCCTGATGGGCGTGAAGCTGGCTTGTTTCAAACTTCCGTCTTATACATATTGGCTGCTAGTAGAGACTTAACCTGCGACGGCTGAAGAATCAAATGGCATTTGAAACACTTCAGGTGTGACCTGGACATCTGTAAAGATCTGAAAGGAAGTATGTAGGTTCACATGTAGCGGCAACGTCGCTTGTCGTGGCCGGGAATTGCTCAGGCCGCTGGAAGTGGCAATTTGGAATTATAAACGTCTCATTAGGTTTCAGATGTATGTCTGAGTTGCGAATAACATCTAAGTCGAGTTCTTGAAGCTGCTTGCTGAGATCATAGTGCTGCCAACCAATGCTGTTTGTATTAAATGTTGTAACTAACTTAAAGCTGAAATATGCAAACAGTTCTTTATAGATTGTAGGGGAGCAAATTTATGCCAAAGTGATGGCTCATTTTGTCTAAGACTTTAATGTGTTCGTACTACAACTATTTCCTCTTGTGGGAGGAAGCTTCAGTGTGACATCATTGGGAAATGTGTACCTGTTTCTTTATTTAACAATGCTTTATCGAGTTAATGAATATGTAGGATGTGGAATGCACGGTCGTGTCCCAGCAGATAAGAGCCGAAGACTTGTAATGTGTCCTTATTGTATTTACATGTAGCGGTCTTCCGTTTCTGATCAAGGATAGGAAAGCGAGGTGGCAGTGCCTGCCAACGCTATCTGTCGTGATGAAGCAGTCGTGAGGTAGCTGTGATGTAGTCGGTACTGAAACCTCGACATTCGCCAATACATACGTATCGAGGCATTAAGCGCCTCTTAAATATGCTTTCCAGTTTATGGCGTGTGTAGTCCATGATCCTGTTGTGTCGCAGTGAAATTGGACTATAATATATGAGCGGATTATTGGAAGCTTTAAACTGTAGAAATGACAAAGTGCTGAGGAAATAAAAGGTAAACGACATCTTAGAACAGGCCATGAAGTGCCAGAGGGGGAGTAGAGGTATAGCTCTAGTCTTTCTTTAACCTCAGCGCTGGATGGGGTGGGTGGTCAACGCTACGCGCCGACTGCTGTACCCTGGGCAAGAGATCCGGTACCCATTTTACGGGAGGCTGGGTGGGCCCCACGGCCGGCCTAGACGTAAAATCTCTCCTCCACCGGATTTCGATCACCGGACAATTCAGCCCATAGCGAGTCACTACACCGACTAGGCTGTCGTGGCCGCAATGACGCAGCGGGCCTGTCAAATTTTTACTGTTGAAATATAAATGGATTTTATACTAGTTTTAAGTAAATCTATCAGAATTTCCATGTGACACTGGGGAACAACACAAGCATTGTCAGTCAAGATGCTGGCTTATAAATAGTCTGCGGATGAAAGCCACGACCTTCTGAGTGAAAAACATATTTCTAAAATCATATCAAATTCCGGAAAGTAATTTGTTGCTTATCGCATGCCTAATTCATCGAAGACTATTATGGTAAGTGTTAAAGGCAGCAATATGATGTGAACTGTTGCAAAAGAGAACACTGGACAAGCTGTGGGACCCGGTGCAGGTCCCCAGGCGTGTGGGACGCGAATGGTGTCAGAATTTGACGCTTATCAGCGCTTTAGTTCCCACCAATCCTGTCAGGCTAGACTCTGTTATCAAGAATAATATTGTATTCTTCTTTAGTGCAGAGTGTGCACACTTCTTCACTGAACGACGCCGTATCGACTGATGAAGTTATAAAGTCTTCATAAAACTTCTCACTTGTACTTGAGAGGTGCTCGGTTCAAATCTGGACCTGAATGCGTTTATAGTCCACCGCATTTACTCAAGGCAAAAGCTGAAACCGCACTTTAAATTATGTCACGGCCGCGTCCTTCAGCATGCTTGCCAATTCATCATTTGGAATAAACATACAACTGAACCCCATACCAGCTATGTAACCTACAAATCGACTGACTGAGTGACCGACCGACCTACCGACCGACCGACCGACCGACTGACTGAACGAAATAAGAAACCAGGAAATCGACTGAC
Organism: Coptotermes formosanus; assembly: GCA_013340265.1. Taxonomy (NCBI): domain Eukaryota; kingdom Metazoa; phylum Arthropoda; class Insecta; order Blattodea; family Rhinotermitidae; genus Coptotermes; species Coptotermes formosanus. The sequence goes on along the minus strand of BLKM01012201.1, from coordinate 1,291,014 downwards.
TGGCCGACCAACTAAGACAAACTAAGCAAGCAACGGATTGATTAATTAATTAATTAATTACTTAATTAATTAACCCAGGGCTGTTATAATTCTTCTGATTTTTGAGTTGGTTTAGGACTGCCAGTATGAGTCCATGGAGCATTCCCAGTCTTACAGACTGAGAATTGTTAAGCTGGCCAGGAAATCCATCACTTTTTGAAAACCCAAAAATCCATTAACGTCTTGATAAGAGCTCAAAAACTTGCCTGTTTTTAATCTCAGTACGTCTTACGAGTTTATATTCTATTCCTCGAATATCCATTTTCGTATTATGTTGCACCTGCGCAGATATCTTGATTTTCAGTTTAATGAAACTTGAGTTGTATTATGTATAGTAATGAAATACATAATTGATATTATAATCATCAGATCCAGTAAAGTAAAACTTAATTTAAATCACAGTAAAGTTGCGGACATCTTATTTTATAAATTGCTAAAAAATAGATGGAAAACTTCGGAGGACCATGAAAAGAGACGACGTCTTATTTTAAATAGTAGAATTTATTTTCACATTAATTTTGCCATAGGACTTCGCCACCATATAATGCAGTATGTTGATCTATAACCCAATAATCGATAGAGACAATGTGAAAATATAGTAGTGCGCTGCGTCCCCAGTGCAGGACTGTCCATTGCATTAGGTTAAGTCAGTAATCGATAAACCTTGTGGAACTGGACTCGAATTCAAACAATGATGTGTACAGTGGGTGTTCCTGAAATGCAAACAGTTCTGTGGTCCAACGTTGGCAGCTTTGCTGTATAACAAGCAGCAACAGGTAGCCCATTCCGCAAACGATTGGCTTGCTGTTTTCAATAGTCCACCGGGGCGAATAAAAATGCAAATATGCCTCTTCCAGTGAACTGCCTGTGAAACTGTCAAATACTGAACAATGTAAATGGATCCAGTTGACAGACTGATGTTCCACACAAACTGTAGCCTACAGCGTGACTGAAGTAAGTCGCGATTTGCATGCTTCCCTGGTGAAGTACTGTTTATGTCCGATGTGGAAACAGAATTCTTTCTACACAGTCAAGTGACTTGTGAGAGCGTATTCAGAGTGAAATCCAGATAATGGTTTTATCCGCATACTTTGTACCTTCAGCTCTTGAAATACGTGATTATCAATTTATTCTTTACTATGTTCTTCACGAAGTGTTATTAGGACAATTAGGACAATCAGATCGAGCAAAATGATATTGGAGGTTCGTGTAGGAAGAAGACTGGAGACGTGACATTCTTAGAAGACTCTTTGACGTCACTGCCCTTAATTTATCACACATGCAAGTATGTTATTTGAACACAAAACATTGTTACAAAATTAAAGATATAAAATAGCGCGATTTAAGTAATGTTAGCAGTTCTACTGGGCTTGATTTGTGTACACATCTGTGAGGATTTTTATACAGACGGTGCTTTCTGCAGTCTTCAGTGTGGCAAGATCAGAAGCTGTTTTTATTCAGGAACGAAACTAGCTGCCTTCTTCGAAATAGTATTCTTGGCATTTAAAATGTATAATAATGATTCATACCTTTGTGACAAATAATTCAGTAGATATTTTAACCATCCTGTATATCACACGATATATAATCTGCAATTATGAATTCTTGTTTCATTAAACATTTACCATTTCAAAAACACTTTCAAACTAAAGCTACAGAGCTTAGTGAGGTCCGTGTTTTATTTTATACCAACTAAATATCTTCTGAAATTTTATCGGCATATTGTTTAAAACATTAAAAGCGTACTAAAACGTTGAAAGTCAAGCAAGAACAACTACATTTGTGTTAACATACTGCACTTGATCCTCATACTACTGTATGATAAGTAACATAAACTGCCGGGGGCCACACACCAGAAGATGTATCTGCCCAACTTGCCACTGTACTCTCCACTGCTGGGGGCTTCTTCTGCTCGTTTTTATGAGTGCGTACCAACATGATAACGAGCATACAGAAGACAGAACAGCAGATGCCGTGTACCGACTCTGATGGCGATGATGAAGATCGGATTTTGCTTCGTTCTGATCACGATCTGTAGGCGAACAGCAGCAATACGAAGAAGTTAATTAACTCGACGAAGTCAATATAGAGCATCATATACTATTTTTTTAACCAAAATTCATAATGTGGTTTGGAGGGTGAAAAATTGTGCAAACGAACTCAGCCTCCGCATCGTTAGTTCTTTTCAGAAATTTGTGCATATAAGCATGAGTTACGGATAGAACGGCTTTTAGATTAATTTTGTGAATGAATTCGTGTTTATACAAAAAATTTAAAATGTAATGGAACATGTTTGTGTTTCATGAAGCATAGAAAATAAGTTTATATTATTTAAACATTTCGATAATTTAATTTGTCAACGGCAGCATTACTTTCATGTGCATAAACAATGTTAATTATATGAACTTTATTAGTATAATTAATATCGGCAAAGACCTTTCATGCTCAGTGTTTTACTGCGGTCTCATTATTTGTAATTTTATTTTCAGGCAAACGAGAATCAATGAGGCTTCATAGTACCCCAGGGCTACTTTTTTTTTTTACAAATTGAAATTAGTTTTGTACTGGAAATGGCGTTTATTTCCTGTAAACATTGATTCTCCTCTTCGTCAAAAAATCGAGTTAAAACTTCCGAACACCATCCACACCATCTGGTTTATGAACTAATTAAAAAAACAAGTGTATCCGCTTAGCTATTCGTTCGCCTTAGAATGAACAGCGAGTCTTTTATTGTGACTCCATTTCTTAACCGAACGATGCGATCCGGAAGGAATCCCTCTTGCTTCTTTTGCGGGGGATCCCGATTTCATATCTCAGTCCGTAAACGGCTGTTCTAAGTTTTCTTGCGGCGTTCCACAATTCCTGCAGATGCACTTTGGGATTGTAGCTGAAATTAAGTCTCAACTGCTTCCTTTCTAACCCCTTCCAGTTCATTATTTAGTACTCGGTCTGTTACTCGACGCTATTCTTAATTGCGAGCATGGTAGATAACATGAACTAAAACTTAGACATTTTGCGCTTTCGCAACAAAGGTTTCCAGAACTTTCCCTACCTGTTCTTTGTTTCTCCATCACCCTATTTGCATGTAAAACTCCGAATCTGCTGAAAGGTGTTGGGTGAGGCTTTGCACTGGAGGCTGTTACTGCAATTATCTGCACATTCCATTCGTGGTTAAAATCAGTCAACATTATGATCACTTGGCATAAAACCTAGACGCGTTTCTGCGCTCGTTGTGATTTTAGCTCAGTAATATTTGTTCCAGATTAATGCTTTAGAGAGAACTGGAACACAGTTTTAGGTTTCAGACACTTCCAGCAAGTATGACTGTTTGCGAAAGATTTAAACAAAACTTTTTGTGCTTATTAGGAGTAACAGAGCGAATTAGAAAGGATTATCTTCTTGTGCTTATGTTTGTAACTAGTTTGTAATGATAAGCTAAATGTGTTTGTGTGGAGAGAGGTAGTAGGCCTACAGAGTGGTAAGGCGTCTGTGCTGTGAGTTAAGAGTATTCCCAGAGAGTGAAATTTTGTGAAATCACTAGTCTTCTAGACAGGTGTTTGTCTGAACGTGAACTAGTTACTGGTTATTTCTAGGTACACACACACACACACACACACACACACACACACACACACACACACACACACACACACACACACACACACACACACACACACACACACACACACACACACACACACAAAAACA
>BLKM01012201.1:1253378-1287253 GCA_013340265.1 Coptotermes formosanus | reverse complement strand
ACACACACACACACACACACACACACACTCTCTCTCTCTGTCTCACACACACACAGACACATATACACACGCACAGACACATGTACACACACACACACAGACATATATACATACACACACACAGACACATATACACACGCAGACACATGTACACACACACACACATATACACACACACACATACACACACACAGATATAGTAAAGAGGAAGACTGGAACGGCATATTGGGATTGAGGGAACAAAGATTCGGAGGGACTAGATCTTAGAAACACTGAATGCAGGAACGTGTGTTAGGAGTTTAGTTGGCATCAGGAGAGGGGATTGAAAAGATCTACGACATTGAAGTTGAAATAAGTGTCACGATCGGTAGCAAGAGCAGATATAAAGATATGAACCCTCGGTTACGCTGTAATCAAGGTATGAATTTGTTATACTGTAGGGAATAGTAACGAAAGAACCCTGGCCGAGCGTGAGGCCAGGGAGTGAGAACGCAAAACTGTAAATAGCAGCGAAACTCTATTAACATCATTAATTGATTCGCTCTTGTAGGATTGTCAGTGCAGTCAGTGATATTATCTAGCTGAGAGAAGAGTAATATCCAGTGTTAGTGAAGAAATAATTGGAAGAGATTATTTCCTGAATCCTTCACTACCAATTCTGCTCTGGTAATAACGGGAATGATCATCTTGCTGTGGAGTTTGGTTTAAAACCGTTTTGTAGTCTTCTGGATCGGTTCAAAGTACGCCGCAGTACTCGGTGCAGAGTGAGACCGTTCCTTGCCCAGATTCTTTGCCAATCCACACCACGCACAGCAGGATGCAGTAACCCAGCAGACCAGCCTACGCATGTGAACTGTCGTTTATGCTCTTAGTTTAAAAAAACTTGGTTTCTTGAAGCTGTCCATTTCTTCTCTTTGTTTTCCGTCTTTCTTTCTTTCTTTCTTTCTTTCTTTCTTTCTTTCTTTCTTTCTTTCTCTCTCTCTCTCTGCACCGTCCTTCCATTTCTTGTCTGTCTATTATCTATTCTTTCCACCATGTCCTTCGCTTTGTGTGTGTGTGTGTGTGTGTGTGTGTGTGCGCGTGCGTGCGTGCATGTATGTATCTTCTCCACTTCCTACTTTAATTCTTTCTTCTTTAGTCCATTTTTTCTCAAAAATCTGAAAGGTAGAGGTATGAAATGACCCACGGTGTCTGCTTGTGCTTTTCCTCGGTTTAACATGTCACAGATCTTCATGAAATATGTTATGGAAATCATGACATTGAGGAACATCTCGAAATTGTGCCCTCGAAGCGCATTCGCATCCTTGTGGAGCGTATATTAAAGCACCCTTTCCTTCTGTCCGTACGCATAACTTCTCAAACGAAAAAGAATTTCGTGAATCTCCATGTCGGAGAACTTCAACTATTTTCCCTTCGGACCTATGTAAGCTTCCGAAAAACAACACTGTCCGACCGTTTCAATTTCCATTCGGTCAGGTAATATTAAGGGCCGATTTACATGACCTCGACTGTATGGGGTTTTACATCCTTGTCGACCTGATTTGTAGAAGCTGTAATACGCCATAGTGTTTACCCTATTCCTGTATTTCCTACGTTGATAATTTATTATGGGTGATACCTCACCGGTCGCGCAAACGTTCGATACGGTAGCGATACTACCGCCACGGAACTCCGGGTCCTAAACTAATGTGTGATATTAGAGCCTGGAGAAATAGGTAACTTCTTTGATACATTGTTCTTGCATAATGTAAAATAACAAATGGCTGCCGAGCTGTAACTTTATCCTTAGGTTCTCGGTTTGATGGTGGTAACTAATGAGTCTTTGTAGAATGAGGACTTCGGTGTGGAAACAGGTACCAATGTAAGGTATACACACATAATGTGCGTAATGTAGTTTGTAAGGTAACAGTTACAATCGTGATGGTAATGCGAAACGTTTAGGTTAAATTCGACAAATTAGGGATACACAGAACCTGCCCTTAAGCCACAAAAAAGCAAAGCAATCCCGTTACAGGCCTGGACAGACCCTGAGGCCTGCAGGAGGTTGAGGCTTCCAGATTTCAAGAGAATCTGCACATGAAGGTGGTAGGGTTGTCAACTGTACGCACCGGCCACCTTTACCCTCCAGGAAATATTCCTGAGTCGACCCGAGGGCCATAAGGCGGCCGGATTCCTGTGACACCATCGGGAATCGAACCCGCGACCTGCCGGCTTGTAGCGCAGTGCCCCCCTTAAGCCACAGGCGTAGAAAGGATAAAGCAAGAGCTTCCGATAGATCTGTAAGACCGTGTCTGCGGTGCGGAAGTACGATGAGGCTTCTCTGGATCTTATTTTGTGTCTTAACATATCTCCCTACTGAATTTGAGAATTTGATGTGGTTAATATTAAGCTTACTATCGTCTGGGATATTACAGAGTCCCTGAAGATGGAGGCAGCACGTATGTACGAAACATTACTTGTATACAAAATTAAGCGTTGTTACGTTACAGATCACAACTTTCGTCCTTTTCTAGTTTTGTTCTTAGGAGTCGTCTATTGTCAGGTGTAGGCCTGTACTGCTGTCGATATTTCCAGTTGCGTCGTCATAATTAATGCTCTGAACAGACCGTAACGTCTGTATTATTGCCTCTTGTATGAACAGTGAACACTCAGTGTTTCTTGTCTCTAGCAGTAGAAGTTAAATGCCGATGAAGGCGCGAGTTTCCTCTTTTAAGCTTATGAATTATTTATTAACTCTGTCAAAATATTAACACAAGGAGCAAACATTAAGTGTACTAGGCGCCATCCTCAAACACTGAAGCGGCCTAGATCTGAGTGTGCACTTCGGGATAGGACAAGTAAGATGTGAATCAGGGGTGCACCAATTTTCCAAAACTTTAGGAGTCATCTCAGAATTCTAGGTGCTAGAAGATGACGTGAAGAAAGTTACACACTGAGAACTCAAAAATATTAGGCGCCAGCGTATAAACTTCAATCGCCATGGTGACCTGCGTCTTGGTATTTGTGCATCCCTGATATGAGATGAATGTGGCATAGTAGAATTCATATCGTGAATAAAAGGTATTGACGTCATGGTCGTGCAAGCAGAGTTGCTTCGTATTCGTAAGTCCCAGGTTCATATCTCTGCACGAAGGTTGAATATCTTGAATTCAACTGTGTGGCTTTCCTCAACTTACGTCACAACCACTTCCTTCCATCTCCTTGCCATTGCATTATTTGCCGTTACTTAGTCTGATCTTTTGACAGCTGCATTAAATAAAACACGCGTAAATAGTAAGCACTGTGAACAACATTCTTCGCAGTGGAAATTTTGGAATGTTCTTCATGGCCTTTTATGCGACCTTCAGCCTCAATTTGGAGAATCAGCTATCTCCATTTCTTGGACTTCCCGGACAGTGGTGTGGACGGAGCTGGTCTGTTGACTGTCATCGTCCTTGATTCTGCAGACAGAAGCCAACCTGTTGCACTGAACAAACAAAAGAGCTGAGACATGTGTAGACAAATTCTAAATCGATTTATTTAGTTAGCTGAAGTGTTTTTGAATAACGGCTTTAAGCTATGAACCCGACGAGTCACATTTTGAAGAAACTGTGTCTGTGGAGTAGAGTCCCTCTTGTGAAGCTAAGAGACGCATAGATAATCATAAATGACGTTGCCTTTTATAAAGCCCAAAATTACTTACCGCATACATGAGTCCTGAATATTATCCAATCCACACTCTTGTATAATGCTCCTGTAAGACCCGTTAAATTTTTGAAATCCAGTGTACTTACAGTGGGGACCCGGGAAAGCGTAGTTGTTATAGCGGGCTGGACGATCTTGTGTTCGAATCCCTGTGAGAGCAAGAAGTTTCTTCGCCACAACGTCCAGATCGTCTCTTGGGCCTCAACCATCCTCTTATTCAGTGGGTACCGGCGTTTTGTCGGTGTAAAGCGGCCGGGGCATGAAGTTGACTACTCACCTCCGTCTAGTGCTGAGATAAAGAATGAACGGAGATATATCTCTCTTCCTCCTATAGGCCTTCATTCCTTGGACAGGGGCATCTTAAAACTTTTTACTTTTACAGTTTATTTCTGGTCTTACTTTTGGCCCCTTCCCTGTTATTCATCCACCAGAATTTTCTAGACCTTACATTTCCATGAGTTTTATCAAAGAACGTCATCACAGCCGTATCATGGTAATCGTTAATTCCTCCTACATTACCTTGGTACGTCCATCAAAATATTGATGCTTCGTTCAGTAAATCTGTTGATCTCAGCATGCATCCTTCAATCCAACAATCCATCGATCCTTCCTCCTAAAGTCTGTCCACGCGTTTATTAATAAAACAATCGATTCGTCATACATCCATTCTTCTATCCCACAAGACCCAACTGTTGTCACGTGCTTGGTGTCATGACACTCCGCCATGCATATGTGTGTTGCATTGTGATCCTTAAGCCGGAGAGCAGGGTAAGTGTCTCTGTAATCCCATGGTGTAGTGTTTCCACTGGCGATTATTTTCAACCGTGTAATCTGCAACATGAATTTTCGTTCTGTTTCAAGTAATGTTTCCTCATAAGTGCTCTGCAATATGCATGGAAATTTAGAAGTTCTGTATGTGAAAATGGTTAGGTACTGCTGTGTTCGGGCAGTTATAAAGAAAACATCTGCTAATATAAGAACGAACTTCGTAAGAGATTAAGCGGATCCTTGTATTCAACAGAATGCCTGTTGGCCTCGTTAAAGCACCTCTGTTTCAAACTAATTGTGGAAGCTGTTCTCAACACGTAATTTTGTCGCTTCCATCCCATTAGCGACATGTAGTTAAGGGCAATTTTTTTGTACCAAAGAGAGAAAACGAAAGTAAATCCATTGAGCGAAAACCTTCTTGAGAAGCGAGAATGTTCTTAGCCAGTGAAAAAAAAACCACACATTTTTAACACAAATATCCATTACCTTGTTCACAAGGGTCCTTCTTTGCCCTTATCCTGAGCCAGGTAAATCTAGTTTACTCCCACCGTCCTGCTTATTAAAATCCATTTACTATTATCCTGTTACATCCCTTCTTTTGGGGCCACATATTCTCCTCAGCATCCTATTCTCGAACGTCTTGAGTAGGTGAGAGACCAACATTCACATCCACTCACAACAGTAGGCAAGTTTATGGTTATGAATATTTTAATCTGTTATGTTTTTAAATAACATACGGAAAGAAAAAATAGTGTGAACTCTGTGGTTGCAACAATTCCCCGAATTAATTTTCCTCCTAACTTCTTTGAAACTGGAGATTATATGTGTTAGTATCCGCCCAAAATGTTTGGTCCTTCGCACAGTTTCAAATACTTTATTAGCTGTCTTCATGTTACGATTTTGTCCTGCGTTATGTTAATGAACCATGAATATATACTTATTTCCTCAGTGTTTAACTATAGCCTCGTGCTCCAGAAGATGGAAATCGTAATCAGAACGGCCTTGAAAACCACAGATCTCGTTAGGTATTCGTTTCTCAACAATAGCTCTGCTCCAGTTTTGAGCTAGTCTGTTAGAGATGCCGCAAACTGCGCTATTGATTTCTGGCCACTTGTCTTCTTCAGTCCTTCCTGAAAATGTTAGTCCCGACGGTCGTCCATCCGTGGTCGCCTCTGTTTATAGAAACTTAACGAAGGGATTGTCTCATGTGTATACTTTCCTGGCTGCAAAAGTTATTTTCTAACTATAGGGAGATAAACTGTGTATAGAAAGGTGCTGCAAGAACGTGTTTATTTCCTTTGTTTTAACATTATTTATCTATAGAGAAGCTTTCACACTTCAGAGACTGACTGGAAACAGCCGAGTTCCAGTTTCTAGGCAACGCATTGTGTAATAGCATACTGCAAAGTACAGCGACAGCTAATGAATCAAAGGCCGCATAAAAATGATAGGAAGGGCATTTCTTTGAAATTGGAGTAGGGTTGCTTTCAGGGTGACACAAAATACATTAGCCATACTCAACCCATAGCCTTATTTATTTTGTAATGTATCTCCATCACAATGGAAACTACAGTATGGCAGTTTCTGTACTGTTGTCCTCCCTGGCGTTTAGCTGCAAGGCCTCTTTGTCTCTGAGTCTTTTAGTTGTATTGGAGGTTGTAATTTATCGCAGTTATTTCTGCAGTTTCTGCACAAGAGAATTACGTGAAAACATGTGAATGGATTTTTTGCACACTCGTATTTTTAAAAGTGATGTTTACCTTTTCCAGTCGCTATTCCTCGAGATAAGCATAATAATTGTAATGTGTTCTAGATATTTATAGTAAAAGAGCCATTATAGTAACATCGAAAATATATGCAGACACATAAATATGGCGTTAAATAATCGGTATATGTTCACCGAAAAATGTAGGAGAGCTTATGTGTGAAGATAAATTGTAATACATTTTACATATTGCAAGTGTATTTTTTGGTATTATATTAATTAGAATCTTAATGCGCGGAATGGGAAACAAATTATTGCGAAATTTGAACTGTGATACCAAACTTCACGGTCTGGTTGTTACCACCTCTGCTTGGTATTCTGAATGTATTGAGTTCATACTTTGGCCTTGTAACTGGCTTTTCGGACAGGGTTTTAATTGCTTTCCTTGATGTGTACTATGCAAACATATTTCAAGATGCCAACTAAAATTGGACCATTACGGCTTGCCTCTGCATTTTGCCAGTGTATTTGAAAATATCGTTGAACAAACCGAGAATAGTGTATAACTGCGAATAACACGTTTAGAAATTTTATGTATGGCATGCAGTAAAATTTTGAGTACAGTTTTCTTTCACAAAAATGGATGTAACTTCTCTTTTAGCGTTCAGACACGGTCGTTGTTACAAGTGGCACCAATTTTAACATTCACAAATTCTGATATCTGATTGCGCTTCGTATTTTTGTATTTGTATGATTCAAGAGATAAAGAGTAACTACTCACGTTAACAAGGTTTTGGTAATACAAGACAAAAGTAACTTCTGAAATTGTCTTAACATAGGAGATTTGAGGTTCTCACAGCAGTGCCGCTGAAAATTCAAGTCTAAGAACTACCTAGAACTGCTTGGTGAGAAGTGCTGGTTCTGTTGTGCTTCGAAACGACGGCAACTATTTACCCGACGGCACAGCGTCACATTCCAGAAGACCTGAAACTTCAGCTGCTTCATTGCAGTCTGAACTCACAAATTTTGCATGTTGTCAGATTCTAGTTTTAAGTGGATTTAATTTGAGTCAGAATGGCCCGTTTTATTTTTATTGTGTTGGACCCTATTATGGAAACTTTGTGAAGCGTCGTTTGAGGAAATGGCGTGCTGTATTTTTACGGAGCGAAAGTATATTCTCATCTACATGAAGTCATTAATTTATACAGCATAATGAGTTGTAGGCCACCCGTTTGTGACTTGCATAGAAGTGAACTGTAGAGGATAGAATAAAAAACTGCGATTGTAGCAGATATTTATCGTCATTTATGTGGTCAACATGTAGCCTTAAGTCTCCTTTTTTCACGCAAGTTATTGAAAATTTCCTTTGGTTTCTGCTTGAACTTTTTACTCGAGATGCACTTTGTTTACTGCGTGGTTGGCCGTAAATCGTACTTAATATTTGTACGAATTTCACGCTGTATACTTCCAGTCGTTACTTTACATACCGCCTGACTTATCTTCAAATATTTCAATTCTTACATTTTAAAATATTTTTTTAAATTATACACAATTCTGTGGCCGGGGGGGGGGGCGGCAGCAAATTCATTCCTAAACAGCATCGCTCTGTCGGTCTTTGTAACAGAACAATTGTGTGTTCTTTTTGTTGTAGGAAGCAAGTTTTAAAATAGTGTTCATATGAAAGTCAGGCTTAAAAGGACCTAACGGACCTTCTAGAGACGTAGCAGAAACCAAAAACCAACTGAGAATTCAGTTCTGTGTGGCCAGACGTGTTTTGTGGCCGTGTAAACACAAATTCAATTTCATACGTCCAGACTTGTTCAGAAGCAAAATTCTTCCTGTTTCGCAGAGAATTTCTATTGTTTGGTTTCCGCCCCATGTCTAGCGGGTGTAGTCGAGATCTCGTGTTGTTGAACATGATCGATTATCGAACCGCACGAGAACCACAAGACATTGCTGGAATGTTAATATATAGGCGGCTGTGGTATGGGCGAGTTCCTAAGTGGGTGTTTCCACTGACAAGACGAACTTCTCAAGGAAGACGGAAATTATCGCCATTGCTCACTGAAATATTTATAATTTCTTATAAACCGACCGTTAATTAGCGTAACATTTCGTGTTTAAGTACGTTTTTCTTATCCAACTTGAATGTACGATTGTTAGAGCTAATCCTTTAGAACTTTGTCAGGGATACCGGCTATTCTGCAGGATGTTTTAGTGGTTTCGGCGAAGAACACTACCTTAAAATTGGCCACGATAGTTTCTTCTCACATAATTTTCAGGTAGTCTTTTCGTATACGTGGAATTTCGGCGCTTATTGTGGAGTGCAGTTGACTTAAATCGTTAGATATTCTAGACACCATCCAAGCAGACATTGAATATAAGTATGTTCAGAATTCACTGTCAAATGAATTTCATCTTATAAGCTAGCACGGTGTTTACCGAAATGTTTTAGGCCTACATGTTTACAGTCATATGAGGACCCTGCTCTTTCCGTCTTAAGAACAGTAGAGTGACGTTGGTACCTGGATAACAGGCGGCGTCGCGTTCCGGAAGACTCTTAAGGTCCCTGCTCAGCTGTGACAGAACCTTGAACCCGGACAAATAAGCCATCTGCACTACAGAAGGTGAAGCAAAGACGGTGATAGTTTAATGTTACGTCGAGATTCACAATGCTTGGAAATAGGAAATTAGGAAAAAGTCACGTAAACTCAGTTTTGAAAAGATTATTGTATATTGGAAATTAACTTTGCTGCTAACTGCAAATAACCTGTTTAACAGCTCTGTATGGTTACCATTCGCCCATCATTGCCGTACATGTTTCAACATAAACTGGGTTACATTCAGGGATTGTCATATATATAGAGATTTTGCATTTAATTTTTCGAGTTAAAATTTAAATTTTAACCCCAAAAAGAGAGTCAGTTTTTTCCATTTTTACGAAAATGGCTTTCTAATTTGACAATTCAGGTCGATTTAATTTGCATTCGTATAATATTTAAAGATTTACATCTTCCGGTTGAAAATAAAATTGATTTTTGCCATGAACATCGCTGCCTTTAAAAAACCGCGAGTCTGAGTAGTAATTATTGTGGTAATCTTAATCTTATATTTCCACAAATTTCGGAGTTTGAGATTCCATACTTTGGATGACTTACCTGTAGGAGATAAGAGGTTATCACAGCGATTAGATTTTAAGATCATGGCGTTACATGATTTGACGCCTTTTAGATTGCTTGATAGTCACCAGTAGAGTGGAGGAACCTTTTTATGTACGCAATACAACGTTGGGGACCCTAAACTTAAAATTAGAGTTTATTACGTTTGGATTCTCCGCTCCTTCATTTGTCCTCCAGTATGGGCGTTACACATCTAAGCAGTAGGGTTGATAACACATCACAAACTTCGTAAACATGCTTCTGAAGCATCCTGTTACGCTCTTCTCCTCTTCCTTATGTGAAAATAAAGGCTGAAGAAGTGATAGACTGGTGGTTGTTGTGTTATTGGCAAATATTCGCAATTTACGAGAACGAAGCCTGCCTCATCCCACTCTTCTTAAAAGACGCGGTCGCCATGAACGCCGCATCTGCTACACTCAAGTTTCTTTGCGAAAGTTTGCTGCTCTTCACGACAACGAAAATAGGGCTTATAACTTTTATGTTTAAGGGAATATTTTCGAGAAACTGCCTTGATAGTATATGAGTAAGACGCAAATGTGGCCCTTTTCCTGGTAGGATATTCTTCGTCCCGAACCATCCTTCTCTAACTTGGAGCTTAGTTACATTAAGGTACCTTTCCAGGTAGAAATGTAAATATTTCGGCATGTTCAATTAAGCACTAAACCTTATGGACTGGCGTTAAAAATCAATTGTTTCTTAACACTAGGCAGTGGATGGAGGTAGCAGTCAGCTTCATGCCTTGTCCTCTTTAGCCCCGGGGAGAGACCCCGAAATCCACTGGACAGGAGGCTGATTGGACCCCAGAGCTGGTCTGCGTACCGTGTTCAGGTGAAGACTGTTCGAACCGGCAAGGTATGAAGACCATATTCTCCGGTCTTGCAGCCCATTGCCTCGTTATCTTACTGGTTTATTTCGGTTGCTTCCTTACGGGTAATTGTCTCATTTATGCGAACAGGGATTTAAAGAAATTAAAGTGATTTAAACCAATGAACTACATAGGCTAAAATCTTTACGGGGTTATTGTTAGCACGGTGTTAAACCTTTGGTCTTCACAGAATTCGTGTAAAATTTTTGATTAGTGGAGGGAATATTTGTTACTGAAGGAGGTCTGAACAATGAGGGAGTAAAATAAGAAGGATGTGTGTCAATCGTGTTCAGGTGACGAGGGAAAACAGAGTGAAGAATTAAGTGTTATGTTATAGAACTGAGGGAGTAGTCAAGGAAGGAATATAGGTTAGCAAAATATGCATTTCACTTGTCATCGTCTCAGAGAGAAGTGGAAAGGAAATTATTAATTCTGTTAAAGAAGACGGCTTGCGAGATGGAGGGAAGGAGCAACAAGTGACTGTTGAAAATGAGGACTGAAAAACCTTGAAGTTTTTGAGCCAAACAAGGAGGACTGTCGTGTGTGTAGTTAATTAATTAGTCGTTAACTCCTCTTTGGCTGGCATGTTGTTGCAATGCAGAAAAACTGTGTGTAAGAAGGTAATCGATAGCTCAGAGGCTACAGCGTGTAGACACGTAAAATCTATCGCTGAGGGAGCTCAAGAACAGCGTCACGGCGCAGACATACATGCTATAGCTCTGTATATTATTGCTGCTCTTTAAATATGTAGTTCATCAGAATACGTTTAAGACATTCGTTGGACACTTTAGTTTAAGGAGTTACAGGTTTTTTTGTCATAATAATGAATTATAAAATGAACTTCTTTTGTAACAAAGTGATGTAACATGAGTTTGGCGTAATGTAAAGTAAGGTATATGCTAGATTAATATGAATTATATGAAGATCGGAATTCAAATGTCATTTTATGTCACTGATAACGGATCTTATTTAAATCTTGTGATAATTTTCACGGATAGGCCTAATATACGCTGATGGACGCGGGTACATCCTGTTTTATTGAACCCGAACATTGATAACCTTGTGCACAAAGCTGGTCAGTTTGCCGTATCTTGAGCCACCTTAGTCCACGTACCCATGCCCGAAAGCTGTACGATTCGTTGTCGTCTTATTAGCTATTATCCAATTGTGCCTAAGTTTACGAGGAAGTGTCTTCCACTGGGGACATTTATGAAGTTCTCTATGCATTTGCCATGTCTCCTGCGCATGAGTAGTCTCGTTTCAGTGTCGTGATTGCACACGAGCCCCGTTTTCGGGAAACCCTTGTTTGAAATGTTGCCCCAGAAGCTGATGGTTTCTTCAGTTGGCTTCAGACAGATGTTTCAACAGTACCCTAATTGGGCCACAACTGCTTTATTCCACACCTTCATATTGAAATTTCAATAATCATGCTACTATTAAACTCTGTGTAAATTACAGAGCCATAAATCAAAAATAAACCAAGAAAAAGAGAATATAATTAAATAAATAAATAACTGAAAAAGGAGGTACAGATAACCGAATTCTGGGATGTGGTGCTGCGTAGTTTGGTATATATGTACAAGCGTTTCGGAGGAAACTACTAATTCCATCATCACCGTCGGCTGATACGTCTGTACGTCTCTAGCATACCATACGTCGATATCTTCATATCGTCACTGTGATAACTTCAGATCTCAAATAAATAAACTGTAAATAAATAAATGAGTAAATGCAGCAGAATAACAGTTTAAGTGCGATTTTCCCGAATGTAAATGCCTATACGTAATAGTGCTCCACTGAGTACTGAAACACTTAGGCCACCAATATTTTATAAATCGCTAGACGTCGTTTGCGTGGAATTCTGTGATTCATCTGGTGAATTCAATGGCGCTGCAATTCCTGTCCTTTGGGTGCTTTCTTTAGACACGAAAGTAAGAGAATCGTAAAGGTAGGGTGGAGACAGCGGGTTCCGAAGTGAGAGAAGGGGACGTTACCTTGTCTCCTGTCGGCAGATGGCTTGACCTTACGGAGTTTCCTCATTATGAACATGCCGAGTAGATTCGGGGTGTTTGCTACCTTCTGTTCGTTACACTTCCGTGACCTGTTATCCAGCGGACTGGATTGTTGTGAATATTCTTTATACATGTAGGACTGAGTATTTTTTTCTAATCGGATTTTATGTTTTAAAAACTTGCTGTTGACTTACCATACTCAAGGACATTGTACGTAAACCGTAGCCATATTTTACTTTATTCTAAATATAACAAATCTTAACCGTTTATAGTACAGCAGTAAATATGTTTATCGCCTGAAGAATCATTATATTCTACACTTCGGCCACACAGTTTATTTATGTTTCTTATATTAAACCCTGAAAGTGGAGGCATTATGCTACCCCGAATCAGTTTCTACAAGCTACACGGCGTTGAATACCAAGATAAATCAATCTTTACATAGTACAAAATAAACCACCAACAAATGCTTCGCTCGTAGAGGTGGGATTGGGCGGCAACTTCTCCGACACGTCTGTGACACAGCTGGTCTAAAGACTGAATTGCAGGCGATATCAATTCGGCGCGAATGCTTGGGGAAATGGAACATAACTGAGGGCAGAAAACAGAACGAAGTGGTTCGTTACGTAGTAATTTAGTTAACGAAATGTGTAGGCATCATTTGACATAACACTCGGTTGAGAGACCAATTAAGGATGATGAACTGAAGACGATGGAGTGGATTATGTACGAGTATACACAGTCGGCACTCTTCTTGCATTCTCATGATTGGACCAAGGATAACCACTGAAAATATTTGCCTTATCATAAGGTTTTATGAAATTCAAACAAGCCATTTCGAGGTGTGAATTCGCGTTACTCTGAATAATACTTTTGTATTAGAAATGTTGTGGTTGTAAAAAAGCACAGTCCTGCATAAGGTGTAAGTGCACGTTGTAACCTTTAATGCTCGTAGAAATTTAGAAAATAGTTTCTTACATTTAAGGCCAGGAATGCGTAGAGCTCTACATCAACTCCTTCATCTTGTGGAACTTAATTGAGCACACGGAAGACTTTATTTTGGAATATGTTATGCAGGTTTCCTGTTCATATACGTGCTAGGATTGGAGGAGTATAATCATTATTTAAGCCCAAACCTAAAACAGACTCTAGCTTAAATAAGGAGAGATCGTATATGACTTTCTCGGTGGCCTTTGACGGGTCACACGCCAGTTGGTGTGCAAAGAATATGTTCACATATTTCTTATTCCTCCTGTGGTTTGTTATGAAACAGGTGCTGCTGCCTGCTTGCTCTTTAGACAAGGGAGCTGTTCACTTTAACGGCCGGTCTTAAGTCCCATAAAAATGCAAAAAGGGCTCAAGGAGAAGCAATTTGTCGCGAGAACGCAGCAGAGTGCTCTATACAACGACTTGAGAAGATGCGCTCTTGGTTCGGCTCACTTTAAGGGCCATTTTATTTAAGGCGCAAATGGACCCTTATGTGTATCCTGGGAGTCTTCTGACAGATTTCGATGGTTTAACCCTTTAAAGACGAAGCGTATCTGTTTTATATAAGGACTCAGTGCGTACCGCGCTGTAAACACTCTCCACTTCGGTTGTAAAAACCAGTCTCTTAATGTTTTATAAGGCAAAAGTTGCTGTTTGTGCTGAGATCCGTACAAAACACATAAACACAATGTGGGCACCACGTGGAATTTTTTAATGTTAAACCTGGTGATATGTAAAGTTACCGCTAGGCTTTAAAATGTTAATGTAAGATACTGTCACTTTATTTCGAGAGTATAAACACATATAAATTTTAAATAATAAGAAGAACATTAACACAAAATATAGCAAATTATACATCGAGGAATTTGGCTCAAGCGGCATCACTTCTGACTCGTATATGGGAAGCGTTCGCTTGCAGCCTCGTTCGGGTCGGTGATTATGCTGACTGAAGTTCTGCACGAGTTTCTTCAGCCAATCCAGGCAGATTCCTGAATAGTACCTGTAGTTAGGGCATGATCGCTTTCTTCTACACTCTTAACAAGTAATTTTTCACTTGTATCTTCCCATCCGACGCTGTATATTCTGATCGTCTTCAGAGAAACTCTGAAGATTTCGAATTACGTGTTATACGCTGCCAAACATGTTTGAACCTGCAGGCCATCATGAGAGACACCTAGCTGTTAGGGCGTGTAAATGTTACACGTCTCGTGATTGTGCTAAACATACGTTTTACATAGTTTGTAAATAAGTTAAAATATTTTCGCAACAGCTTGCAGATTGCAGAGTCTGAATGCAAATATGTACAAAATACAAAAACATTAAACACCAACAAATGCACAAAGGGTTTTTTTCATCACTTGTAACACACTCCTACATGTTTCGACAGTGCAAGCCGAGACCACAGAGAGTTCGCGCCTCCAAAAGGCCACGCAGTGCAAGTCAACAGCTCAACTATAAAGTGCAACCTAGTGCAACCACGGCAGAAAGTTCTCCCTGAAGATGACCCAGCAGGGTCGAAACATGTAGGAGTGTGTTGCAAGTGATGAAAAAACCCTTTGTGTATTTGTTGGTGTTTAATATTTTTTTGTATAATATAGTGCACGGACATGGAACACATTAAATTTATGTTCACAATCTATAGAGTGGTAAATACACGTATACTTGTACCATTTGTAGTAAAATATTTACTAATACTTCACGCAGATAAAAGATATTCTGCAAGCAATATTGGAACCTTTAGGGATTATGTTTAACATTCTTTAAGCTACAACCTATTTTATGTGGGTTATGGAGACGTAAAAGCATTAATAAGTACTCATACCAGGGATGTACAATTTTTACAAAAATCCAGGAGTCATCTCACAAATTCTAAGCGCCAGAAGGGTGACATGACAGCAGTTCCAAACTGAGTATTTTCACAAATAACGGGCGCCACTTCACAAAGTTTAGTAGCCTCGGCGACCTGGCGCCTGGAATTTGCGCACCCCTGACATATGTTTTATAGGGTATGTAAAATGTGTATTAACTCAGTACCTTGTGAACAGATGTCCCTGCAGGGGCCTTGAGAGGTGAGACGTGCTGGGTGGCCCATGTTAAGTATGTTGTTGGTTTCACTTCTAAATGCGTTTGTGATTACACGTGTTTGTCAATAATGCACAATTTTGAATTCTAAATTAACTGTGGATTAATTTTTATATATTTCAAGGATTATCTTGTTGAATGACCTATATTGATTTTTACGTTTATGCATGTCTAATTTTTGGGGAGGTTTTTTAGGAGTTTGTCCATATAAGAATTCTACTGATTATAACCTACATTATTACTACATTTTTGCCGGTACTAGAGAATCTTACGTAAAATAAAATCTTGTCAGATGGCGTAGTAGTTTGAGATGACTGTTAGAAAATGTGGCAGGTAACACGAAACTGCATGATGTCACGGCTGTGCTTATGGATGCGCTAATTAACTGTTCAGATATGATCTTACAGATTTACGTGTCCCGTCCTGTATCTTGCTTGACGCTAATGATAACAGGTAGCCATAATCCGTCGACAGAGGCTGTACGAACTGGAATGTGTGGATAATATTGATGTCATTATTATACCGGGTAGTTGTAGCTATTATCTGCCAGAAAGAACACTTCTGGAAGCGTACTGGATGATGCAGTGTTCAGAGAGTTTTAGCAGTAGGGTTATGATGTGGTTGTGTGTATATCCGTGTGTGTTAAGTGCAGAGAAAGGAAGGCAAGTAGGACGCAATGGCATGGGGAAGAAAGGGATGTTATATTGGCAGTTAAAAGACTAGAAGCTGTGCTTATACTTACTCACAAGACTGTGTAGATGTGTTTTATACCTCGGCACTAGACGGCCGCGCGTAGCCAGCTTAAGAACCGGGCAGCTTTTCCCCTGACAGAAAAGCCCTCTTTACCAACTGGATGGGACCCAGAGCAGCAAGGGACGTTGTGGAGACGAGAGGAATTTCTAACCTTGCCGATATTGGCGACTCCAGGGTCGTGCTGCTCACGGGTTGGTTGTTGCGGTGTCTGAGGTATGTGGGTTGCTTGGGTGGTGCAGAACGAAGGGATAAGAAAAGGAAGGAAGCGAGAAAGAGAAAGAAAGATAGCGAAAGGGGAAAAAGGAGTATAAGAAGTGGAAGAGAGAAGGAACGAGAAATGGGGAAGAGACGTTAGAAGAGTGGAGGAAGATAAATATGAAATGTTTGTGTTAGTTGACAATTACATTTGTGGCGGCAGTGTGAACATTTAAGCTGATAACCCATATTTTGAACTTGTATACAATCTGTACATCAGTAGTAAGTTTTTTTTTCAGAAAAGTGAAAAAGCAATGGTGGTAATAGGCAGCTAAGTTATAGAGAAATCCTACAAGCCTGCTCAGTAGGAACATAGACTTAGTTCTGATCGGAACTCCTTTTATCTGCATTGCACAGCGTGTGATCCCAAACTGTCTGGTACTAAATTTGCGCGCACGAACTAAGCATAAATTTCGCCGATTTATAAACTGCTCTCTCCCCGCAGTATAGGGACAAGATGATTTCTAAGAGCGAAACTTCGGCAAATACATTCTGCTCGATTCTCTTGCCTGAGAGTTCACGAAGTTCTTGTAAAAGGTACGACGTCTGCATCTCTGTAGCTATTTTAGTCCACATGTTGAAGTCTAAGATAGGAACTATACGAGTAGAGTTTAATGATGCACATTAGATGCAGTCGCATACCTACTCTGCCCCTGTTAAAATCGTTCTCTCCCTCTCTCCGCGTGTCTCGTTTTACAGCACTTTCTGAAAGCAACAGAACAGCTGAATCTTGTGTTTTGTGTGGTACTTTGTATTGAAGAAAGTTACAAAGGATTTGTCACGTGATATGAATTTTCAGTAACGATTTTATGGTTACACGAAGAGATACCCGCGTCTCTGCCTGTTTGTCAAGTGTCACTCGTTAAACACCTGTCTAAAGAATAGTCGTTTCGCGCGAGAATCTTAGAGAAGACTCGCACGCATTTTAGGTTCAGTACATGTTCCCTCTACTCGTAAGGTTTAGAGACAAAGCAACACTTTGCTTACGTTCACGAACTTTTGCGCTGAATTCGATGAACAGATCCCTTTACCTCGTTTCGCATTTGTTTGCTGTTGTTAGCCATTAACCCTGTATTCTGTGTGAATAAACATATATTTTACCACATTTTCGATCTGCTGTTGATGAAGTAATGGTGTGATATTGAACACTGTGTATTTGTTTCCGTAACGCCTTTGTAGGGTGTACGAAATTATAACACTTACAAAATACACCGAGATTTCGTAAAGGATTTTTTAATAATTTCCTGATTAGTCATTTTGGAACTGGTATGTACCAGACCGATAGACAGCGCAGGGGTTCGGTGGGCATCATCATTTTTCTGCTTTCACGGGGTGAATTTTTCCAGTACACTTACAGAGTTTATAACATATCTTAAACTTCCGTATCCTTGTAAGTGCAATAAATATATCACACCGCAGTATTAGGCCATGGGGAATGTCTTTTTGCAGTGTGATGGCTTAGCTGGAAGTGAACTACAGGAATTGGTTTTTAGTGTTACTGTTTACGTATAGCGTGCAGTAAAGAAGAGTGCTAGTGGAAAATATGCTGTCACTTTATTGAAGCAGAACAGCACCACATCTTTTTATAATTTGGTAAAACTGGACCCACGCCCCAGCGACAATTACGAGCAGGTAAAACCGGTTTACATCCTTGACAAAAAATTGCAGGGGTTCGTGGAATTAGTGACCGTCGTATTTTTACTCAGGAACTACAAATGGCCACGCTACATCTTTAGAATTTACGCATCTTTCCGCGTGGAAGACAAAAGAAAGTGATGGTTTCTCTTAACACAGCTTTTAATCAAATCATATTTGTTGTAGTCTTTATCACACAACTTCGAATCATATACTAAAAGTGTGCACATTTGATTTACTATTATGTGTGCCGACACCTTGTAATATGTTGTGTAATTTATTTTCACTCTTTCGATTTCTGGCCAGTTCAGTCAGTGCAGAGTGCCCCTGTCATTTCGCTGAGCACGACAGCTGTCACGAGTTGTGCCAGCATTTGTAGGTTTTCTGTTCGGTAAAGCTGCCATGCTCAGAAAAAGGAAAAACAATAATTTTGTACCAATTAAGTTTGAACAGTTGCTTGTGAATGTAATGCCGGATAATTATAGCGCAAGAGTGTCATTGTCATCCCAGCTGTTCACTTCAGTGAAGATTTGCATTTATTGGATTGTCTTAGAGTGAATGCAGCTCGCAGTGTTTCAAATAAAAGAAGTCCAGGGTTCAGATCGGGACCAAGAGATCGGCTGTGCTGCCGTTGCATAAGTATATGTTTGGTTTTGTTATGCCCTCAAGGCAAGTTGTATTTCTGAGACCAGATAAAATACCCTGCAAGATAAATAATAAATATTTTGAAATGTGTATCCATATTATCTGGAGGTTGCCGAATTTGCACTGTACGCGTATTTCCAAGGGGGTAAGATTTCTAAACAGCATAACACAAAGCGAAATATT
Organism: Coptotermes formosanus; assembly: GCA_013340265.1. NCBI lineage: Eukaryota > Metazoa > Arthropoda > Insecta > Blattodea > Rhinotermitidae > Coptotermes > Coptotermes formosanus. Next base: position 1,268,500 of record BLKM01012201.1, on the reverse strand, counting down.
TCTCCGGTTGCAGCTAGGCATATGAAGTACGCTAATAGGCTATTGTGCGCATCATTCGCTAAATACATGTGTTTGATTTACGTAGTGAAGGCATTCCGTCATGCCGAGGTCGAAGAAACAATTCGGTAATCTCACTGAAGTCTGCATCCAATTAGTACAGACAATCGTCACTCTAGTTCATTAATATTGGATTCAATTAATTTTAGATAATTCTAATAGATCGATAATCCAAACAAATGCCTTCCCAATTAGATGGAATAATCAGCGATGTGCTGTACGGAAAGAAGGTACAGTTTCACGTAGTGCTGTATTGTAATAATGACAGATGCCCAGAAATCTTAAAAAATACTTTCTTATTACATGGAATTCCAGTTCAGCGAATATATTGATTGCTACTGTTTTATGCGAAGAACGTAGACTTTATACGCGTTAAATTCGCATTGAGCAGTATTTGTATGTATCTTCCAGACGTTATTTAATTCGTCACTTTCACTTATGCTTATGGTGTATTTTCTTACAAAAATATTCACTGCTTTTTCTTCTTCTTTATTATTTATACCCACAACATAGAAGTATAAAGAAAATTCTTACACTGATGCCGCGCTGTTAAGCAGTAGTGCATTTACCCGTCAAAAATGATGGGTTGGCAAATAGACGATTTTTATTCGTAATCAAATAAAAAATATGAAACAGCAACAGATTAACAAACACAGACATACAGACCTTACGGACGAAAATTGATACGCAATGTTTGTTTATGCTTACCATATATCTGCGTAAAATTTTCACATATGTAGGTCCAAGGGTTTTTGAGTTATCAAAACGGATGCCAGCAATTCTCATGGCGGCCGGTTTGTTATTCCATATTTTTACAAGGTATTACCTTTACAAAAATTGGCTATGTTTCCAAGGACTGTTACAGTATATAATTTCAGAAAGTAGACATAGGTGGTCTGTATGCGCGTCCGTAATTTTTTTATTGATGGTTGTATAAAAATTTGGGAATACTGCACTGGAGTGTTCTGTAATGGCTTAACATTTTCACCAAATTTTTAAAATCCGTTCAGCTGCTTCAGAAGTTAAAATGTGGGAAACACAGACACACAGCATGGTGATTTCAGAAACTCGTGTATTTGCTGTGTAGGATTAAAGTAGGCTAAAAGAGAACTGGAGGTTAAGAAGCTGTGGAATGTGATGTGAGGTGTCTAGTAAATATAGCGGGTGAATACACGAAGGGCTGAATGTTACGGCTACATATCACGACTTTGTGTAAAGAAGGAATTAATGGCTGAAAGCAGAAAGGAATTCTAGCGCATGGCGACATTCGCACTCTGGAAAATCAGGCTCGTCTCCTAAAGTTGAAAAGAATAGGAAGGCATTGCGTATGAAGATTGTTGTCGCCCAAGATGTGACATGGTGCATCCTGGTTGGTAGGTACGAACATTTCGAGGGAAACTAATATCATTTCGATATGAAGTGTGCAGGAATAGTCGGTGTCTGTCCATGCAGCCGTCTCAGTACGGTGGCATTTAAAGTCGCGGCCGTTCTAACGGGAAGTTTCTTATTTTATGTACATTTCTTTAACTTTCTCAGTGTCCTTAATGACCCATATTATCCTGCTCCACTTCGTCATCATACTAATCCTTGGTGAAGAATAGCGTTTCGTGAAGCTCGTTATGAAATATACCCTCGAGGCTGGCGGCATGTCTGAAGAGCATACGTACTAGAACAATGAGAACCATTGACGGAACATGAGTTGATTAGGGTAATTGAATAAGGTATGCGGTGGAACGCAGAACTGGAATCAATAAGTGGGAGACAACATGGCCTTGTATTGAATGGAGCGCCATTCAATGGAACCCAGATGAAACTTGATAGGGTAGTTTCCTGGTAGGACTGGGACGTACGGAAATGAAATGCAACATCTCTTTATCGACTGCTGCCGCGGTACTTGAGTTTCGTTTGTTTCTGTGTGATAACCGCGTTTTGGAAGATACATGCATTTCGTTTGAAATGTGACTGTTGTAAGTTGTTTAGTTTTTAGCAATATAGAACGCCATGCTTCCAATGTTCACGTCATACTCGTATTAAGTTGCTCTCGTCTCTGACACTGGCCATTCAGGCAAAATTTCTGCTAGTGGAAAACAGGCGCGAGGCGAAATATATCAAATAACTTTCAGGCTATAAAAGCTAACGATTCAGGGTACACCTGGGGCGCGGTCGGGCAAAAATATTAAACGCGCTCTGATGGAAAATCCAAATTATCTGTTTGGTGTAAGCTAACTATACATCTGGAGCCACGGACACTAACTTCGTTACTAACTAAGCAACCCCGTGTGGGAAGGTGTGGACTGCATTATCATAGAGGTAACGTGGGATCCTTTTCCGCGTTAAAAAAAACCGTCACGGAATCATAATTTATTCCATTTGACTTCAGTCGACACTTCTGTGTTCTTTCCACATTAATGCTAGCGTGACACGCATGGGTCTTCCAAGTGGTATCTTGTTATCAGTGTTTTCGGCAAACATTTCATCGCGATTGTTCACATCTCTTGAAAGCTAAGTGTCCCTGCCGTCACATCCTACTTGTTTGTTGCCGTAGAATTATGTGGTGAAGAATAAAAATACGGATGTGAAATTCTTCATTCTGAAATATTTTTATCGTCATATTCTTCCGTAAGTCGTAATATTCCTCCTAGCCGTGTAGCCCTAAACATCTCAGCTGATGTTATTTTACTGGGCTCAACGGCCAAGCTGCGGAAGTAGTAATTATTTTTTTTTAAATCGGATTTTCAAGAGCAGGCGCCAAAACGGAAGAGCTTAAACAGAATTTTACCGAGGATTCTCCGAACATAATCTTCCCTTAACTGAGTATTATTTTGATTTGTTGTCATTGCAAAAAGATAAGAATTTGTAACATTTTCGAAATATTTATTAAACGATTTTGTATTACAGTTTTGTTCTGATTCAACATTAACGTTATAGTAGCCCTGTTTGCATTTGTTTCTAAACAAGCCCACTTATTAGGATATCATGAGGTTTCCGTGATGTAATTTAGAGTACCTGTGCACTGGAGGCTTTCAAGCCGCAGTAAATTTAGATTTTGTGCCGGCAGCCGCGCGGTCTAACGCGTGGTTCTGCGCCTGCTCGCTTGCTGGGATTGCGGGTTCGACACCAGCAGGGCGTGGATATCTATTTGTTGTGAGTGTTGTGTTTTGTCAGGTTGGTCAGGTTTTCTCTGCGACGGGCCGATCCCTTGTCGAGAGGAGTCCGAGAAAGAGAGAGAGAGAATATGTGTGTGTGTGTGTGTGTGTGTGTGTGTGTGTGTGTGTGTGTGTGTGTCACGGAGTGTGATCAGGTGCACCAGTAACTTTCTGCGCCTCCAACGAATAAGTAGAAAGAGGTCAGAAGAAGAAATGAAGAAGGTTATGACACATATTGGAAGATTACAGTCTAGGTATGGTAAGTCCATTTGTATTTTCACTAAGAGAGTTAAAATCCACTGGGCTTTAGGATGCACCCTTTCGGACGGTAAGGGGAATTCACGTATGACGGAGTAGTAAATTCCGTAAGTACCGGAATTCATCGAACAATTAAAAAGACATGGAGAAGAAAATGTTTTTGTGATGAACTCTTACTGGATTCAAAGGAAATGATTAAACTAGGCTATCTATCAAAGGAAAAATATATTTGATAAGACCTCTGAAACGACAGAAGGACCGTGTTTGCCAGTATTCGTGACGGGTACCAGTTGACTTTACACTGATCAGGGTGAGGGTGATGGCAGTGCAGGATGGTCAAGCTTTCGCTACCACCATGGACCAGAAACGGACATAGTCCTACTCTGTTCAATTGCAATTAATTCTGATCTTCCTGGAACGTACTGATGGCGAATGCCAAAGAATATCATACAAATATCGATGGGGCATGAAACACATTAATGTCAGATATTTGTGTTCGTACACTACACTGATGTTTTGAAACACAGGTATTTTTGTCCAATATACACAGTTTACAGTAAAGAAAAATTTAAAATTCGCCAGAATAATAAACTAGTGTTACATAGAATTTTCTGGTGTTTCTGTTATCAGCAGGGTAATTTTTAGATTTAAAGTGTCTGTGTTGAAAAACTTAATATATTTAAAAACAAGGGACACATACTAGTTCAGAATGGACTAAAACGTTACATAACTTACAGTATTTGTACTTATGTCAGTGCTACACATTTTGTATATACGCGCGCGCGCCTGGTCTTTGAAGTGTACATTTAAAAAAAAAGTTTCTTATATACGGACCTCGCTCAGGAACCACGATTTAAAATCCATCATTTAAAAATAAGAAAATATCTCTGTTTATCCAATCCATATTCAATGTAAATACATAACAACCGAGAACAAGGCAGTATTTTTTTAAAAACATTTTGGGAGCCCCTAAGCGATTTTAGTACGAACTGGGAAGTCCACAGTGAACATTCTGCTCATCCAGCGCACAATTAATGTTCCTTGCAATCGTTCTTGGTAAATATGATGGGGATAACGAATTCAAGTGTGCATGATGCGGGCTTCTAACACGTGCGGGAGCGATGAGTAGGCTTACTGCAGGCAAGACTTCAAGAAGAGACTGCTTGAAAGATGTTAAGTATGCTTAAGCATATTATAAAGTAAATGAACCTTTATTAATTAATGAGATGTTAAAGATTTGGACTGGATTAATATGTCTGAAGGCAGGCTGAAGTACCGTGCTGTTTTAAATACAGCAATAAACCTTTGGGTACCATAAAATTTAGGCACCTACTCCACCAGTTGAGGAACTTATCAGCTACTCAGGAGGCGTCTGCTGTGTAGAATTACCTAGTTATTTAGGTATTAAATCAGGAATCACAGGATTGGCGGTTCGTGTAGCGCGTATGTTGTGGATAAGTACTGCATATAAAATTTGTTCCTAAAATCTGGTGAAAAGAGACGCTTTGTTGTCGTAGGTATGTATAGAGAAATACAGTTGAAATGAATCTCTGAAGAGCTACGATGTGAGGTTATGAACTGCATTAAAGTGGCTCAGAAGAGGATCCAGATGGCAGTGTAGATGGAAGCTGAGCCAATATGGGCTAATGACGGAGAAGCTAGTGGAATTATTTTTTGTTCAACTTAGCCGAACTCTTCCTTCCTATCAGAATATTGCGCGTGTATATGTAAGAGAAGGGGGCACGCGGTGGCGCAGTTGGTTGAGACACTGCGCTACAAGCCGGCAGGTCGCGGGTTCGATGATGTCATTGGAATTTTTCATTGACATAATCCTGGCCGCAGTGTGGCCCTGGGTTCGACTCAGCCTCTAACAGAAATGAGTACCAGGGGTATTTCCTGGGGGATAAAGGCGGCCGGTGCTTAGGGCTGACAACTTTACCACCTTTATGTGCCGATTGTCTTGACATCTGGGAGCGTCAACCTCCTGGAACCCTCTGGGCCTCTCCAGGCCTGTAATGGAATAGCTCTTATAAGTAAGACTGTCTGTAAGTATACACGCACCGCCTGTATTAGTTCATAAGAGGAGTGAATCCCCATTTTCTGTGTCTGCTGATGTTACAGCTCCCCAGGTTTCGTGCTCTTTCCAAATCGCATGGAACTACTCGAGGATGAAGTTTCCAGGACTTACCGCAACCATTCTGTTCCCGGATCCTTCAATCCCTGACAGCTCTCCTTTGTGGCATTTGTTAGTTGCCAAACGAGTTTTATTTCCTTGCACCCAAGAGCCGTAAGACTTTTGAAACACCTCCACACCCTAAAAGAATGAAATTATTCCCACGGTTCCGAGCCACTGAACCAAAACGTTCTGCTTCTTTTCAGTGCTTTTTCTCTTCTCTTTTTCCATATTATATCTATTCCTCTTCTTTTAGATTTTATCCCTTCATGCTTTTGTCGTCTTCAGTTTCCATAGCAATTTGTTTGCTCTGGTTCCGCGTTTCTTAATGGGCTTACGGGTGTTCTTCAAGCATACCCGTGCCTGTTGCTCTACTTGGTCGTGGTGGTGTTTGACATTTTTCTGTTACTGGTTCTGCATTCGTTCATTATGACCAAACCACTTAACCCCTTTTTCTTGGTTTCTACGTTCCTTATCGCTGATGAAGTGACATCGTTTTCTTCCCACAACGTTTAGTACCTCACTCAACATTATTTTCAATCCTAAATAATAAGCGATTAAACTTTCGAGTTTCACAAGATGACGTGTTCAGTAATTCTAGTATTGTTTCAATAAGTGTATTACGCAGTCAGTTTCCAGCATGCCCTGTAATCAGGTTTGTCACAGACCGCGCACCAAGCTTCTGAACTACAGTTCTGTCTAGGACGTATCGGATTCAGTGCTGAAATATGTTCAGCTCAAGGAAGTGTCTTCTCTGTCCTTTGAAATGTTATTTGAGTTTGTTAAACTACTTTGTGGCAATCCACGTTGATATAGCGCCCTGTCTGCGTTACCACGACAACGTACCTCCAGACACACTCCTCAGGTTCCAACCGTTTCATCAGATTCACTAAACGGCTGTTAAACAAGAAGCATAGAATGGACCCTCGAGTCTGTGGTCTGAGGTTTCACTTGAGGTTGTATGTGGTATTTATGGCTTGGGGCATGTGTACGGCTAAGTTCACATTAGTACGCTTAGTACCTGCTAAGTTTCAATGGAAATCTGATACACATCACACAGTCCTAAAATTGGATTTTGTGTAAACGTCGTGTACGAAACCATGTTAAGGCAATTTTCTGGTTTAACATACTTAAGCTTTAGAAGTGTACACTATCCTTAAGCATGAAGCCTGAATAACAGTTAGGTAGGACTTGCAGCATACGTGGGAGAGATTAGAAATACATACAAAGCTTTTGCAGAGACGTTGAAAAAGAACAAATTGAAGACCCACGCATAGATTTTACGATATTATTAAAATGAGTGTTATAAGAAACAAGAAGGAAAGTTGTTGGCGGTAGACAAGTGGCTCCAGCGTCGGGCTCTTTTGAGCACAACAATAAACACTAAGGTTCCCTAGCAGGTGGGCAAATATTTTTGAGTCCCTGAGCGAAAACTTAATTCTAGAAGGACTTTCTGTTGGAGCTAGTGAAAACAATTAAACGTTTCACTGTAAAATCTACATAATTATTACACTGTGGTCGTCTGATTTATGACGTCGCCTCTAAGTGTTGTGTGTAGTTACGTAAGGTTCTGGGAAATATGCTGAATCTGTCGCAAGGTGTGATTTGGTAGAGGACACAATATGCTTGTCATCGGGTTGTATAATAAAGGTGGAGGAAGCGGGCCATGGCAGAAGAGACTGACTACTTCTAGGAAAACAGCGTAACGTTCACGGTCTTAGAAGTAATAAAACTGAAATCATTCTTACGTATTTGCAGTCGACCTTTTGCGTGCTTGAGATTGTTCCAATTTTTATGTTTAAAGTTCTACTGAATTTTGATTCGTAGCTTATGCTATAAAATGTGAGGTTCAGTTACATAAAATGTAGACTCACAGTTTGAGTGTTGTTACTTTTTAGATTTTTAAGCTAAACTTAATTCTGATTATCTGTTTCAAAGTGACAGTAAACGGAGTGAAACCGTCCGAAACCCAGTTGGTAGAGTGAACCGTGACACTAAAATATGTCTTGAAGAAACAGGACATATGTGTTTAGACGATTTATTCTGGGTTCGTTGTAGGCTGTTGTAGACACGATATGAACTTTCTGGCTGTATGAAAAGCGCGTAATTTGTTGACAAGAGGAGTGGCCATTGACACGACAAGAAGGATTCTGCGCTTCAAATCGTTGGCACGTTCCTTTGTTTGCTGTAGGTCCTTGGTTCAAGTCACAACCCTGATACTACGTATTTTGACAGAAACTTTTGTCGCTTGTGTCAGACCCTCCAAAAATGCGGAGCTAGTATCAAAACTTTGTGCACGGTCGTTTCCTTCCACATATTTTCTGATTCCCCGTCCTATCATTTGATGAAATATCCTGGGCTACTGACTGGGCTGTGGTGTCAAACATAAACAGGAACGTGACACACTATACTGCAGAAAACTGCTGGTGTCCCAGGCTGACTTCATGCTTCAACTTGCAAGCATTGGAAGAAGATGCCGAGAGAGGGTTTTGTGGTCGTTACGGACATCAAGTAGGGCATTCAATTAGGACAAGACGACAGCACATTTTTTATCAACTGAATATTGTCTTCTGGAATGTGACGTTGTGCAGTTGGTAGATAAGTATCGAAATTTTGGAGCAGTCTGTTGCCTCCGTCTTCAGAGCAGAAAAATAAAGTCACTCGCGAAGTTCTATGAGCGATGATACAGGCAAGGGAATTGGAAACCGGGTCAAGAGCGAAGCAACGGGAGCAGTGTGTATGGGCCTGTAGCATGGCCCTGATAAAGCCTCATTTGTAGTCACTAAGAGAGGTAAAATGTGAAAATGTCGGAGAAGTGGAGATACAACCCCCCCCCCCAAAAAAAGAAAAATTAAAAATTAAGTTGGAGCTAATACAGTGAAAGCAAAATGAAACAAGAAAGTAAAAGTAAATAAAAAATCTTTAAGATGGATTGGAAAAGAGATGATCAGACAAAACAAATCAGAAACTTTTAAAAATATAATGTGGTAAAGTAAGGATTAAGAAACACTTTAATAACTAAATAAAACAGCTTTTGAAGATAAATTGGGGGGGGGGGGGGCATGTCAAGTGCACTTTCCCAGAAAATATTTTCCAGTCTACACGGCATGACATCCTACAAGACAAGCTTCATATTTACCACCGTAAGAAGCTTGCTGAGTCCAGTTCGTGTAAGTGCATTTACGGGTTTCCATGTGCTAAGGTGTGAATCGCGCTCACTGGGTGGAGCTGGTGCGAGGTATATGACGTCACAGGCCGACTTCCTGTCATCAGGGTTCCATTTAGAGCTTGTGACCCGGAGGTTGTTGGATCGAGTGCATAGTGGAGAATGTGTTGTAACACACCAGGTTTCGTTTTCGTACAAAGTGTGCAGAGACACGAGGATGCATGAACAGGGATTCAAAATGATGACCGGATAGGTTGATGTTTGTTAGCGTCATTGCATTTTTAAATCTATTGCATTTTGATGCATCATTGCGTCTGTTGTTTCTTTAACGATTAAGTCAGAAGCTCGGGTTTGAGAGCGTCGAATATCTGGTAAAGAGTGAATAATTAGTTTGCAGTGTGAAAGGATGTGGTCACGGTCTAGTTTGAGGCATTTCTCGCATTTCTGTAGAAGGACTGTAGAAAACTGCAAAATTCTTAGTCATGATCTTAGGTGTACAGCGCGATACTTTAAGCAGGAACTTCCAGAATATAATTTGCAAGACTTAATGCTGTGTCGTGTGTGTAATTCGTGCACGCAAATTTGAATTGCAAACTGAAAGTCACATGTCAGCGTCACGTTGTGTAAAGGTGCAGTTGTCCCTGTTTATGCCGTGAAAGCATATAGAGGAGCAGAGGTACAGCTCCACTTATTTTAACCTCGGTCCTAGGTAAAGGTCAGTGGTAAAATTCACTCCGCGGCTGCTTTACCCCCTAGAAATAAATCCGGTGCCGACTGAACAGGGGGCTGTGGGTGCTGCAGAGCCGGTCCGTACGGTTTTTGAAAAGAGAAAATCTCTTGTCCTTGCCAGGATTCGAACCCCGGACCATACAGCACTTAATTAGTCTTTGTACTGGCTGTGCTATACCGATTCCCGTCATATTTTGTATGTTGACTTAATTACTAGATGTGTCCGTCAGATGCGAGTTATACGTGGTTATTATTTTACATCACCACTTTGCTTTGAAACGTGTTTTGGTAGCGATTAACATCTTGAGGGGAGTACGTTTGCTGAAAGCTGTTGAGATAGAGGAAAGACACAGATCGCCGTCGTCTGGAATGTCACGCCCTCCAGTTTTATGGATAGGTACAAAAGTTTCGGAGACGCAGCCGGCTGGTCTTGTGCAGGGTGGAAGACTGAATCGCGAGAACGTGACTGGTACAGTTTCAGGAGGAAGGAGGTGGTGCTGGTCGCCCGGAAACGGCTATTGTATGGGAGCAGATTGATAAGAGAAGAAATGAAGTATAAGAGCAGAAAAGTGGCCTGAATGGAACGAAAGAAAATGCCCTATTAAATAAGGCCACCGATTCGTGTCGGCTCGTTCAGAGCCAGTTGCTGCCTGCTTTCCCTAACACCTGTACCGTTCTTATCAGTTTTGTATCCCCTGCCCCTCTGAAGAAGGAAGCAGAAGGTCGATGCGAAGCGTCCGTCCCAGTCTGGCGAACCACACAGCTTCAGTTTTGGTAATACTGTTATTGGATACCCAGTGTCATGTGAAAGCGCGAGAATGCAAACTGAACGCAGTTAAATAAAGTACGATATGAAATCAATTTTTCGTAAGTGATAATTACTGTACAGGCGTAAACAGCTGTGAACATCTCGTTCCGCATCTTTTCAAAGCTCGTTGTTGATATTTAATACGCTTCTACGTTGTGTAAACTGTGCTGTTTAGAAAGTATCGTCAAGGAATGTAGGACAGAATTAAGGCATATTCTATTCAGCACTGCTTCGCAAGAGGTGTAGCCTACTTACGCCACTGTTGCACACAAGCCCGCCTTTTGTGTGTGACTTAGTTCCGACCTGAGGGATGGCTGTATTGACTGGACCATTAGGGTAGTGCTTCCTAACAAAATGACGGATTGACAGAATGACATGTTGATGGTTTGCTTGTCCGAATGTTAGAGTGACTGCCTGATAGCATAAGTAATTGGTCCGCGAATGACTTACTGAGTAAACGGACCGAAACCGCCAAATGTGTTAATAACGCCCTCGCTCTTATGTTTTATGGTTAAAGAACATTTCATGGGACTATTGCGATTGATTGATTGATTGATTAGCTGCGTGAGGGTATCTATACACAATACGCAAGTCATAACTTTCCTTTTGGCATTGTAAGAATTAGTGAAAAATGCGTGCGCGCGCGTGTGTACATGTATGTATGTATGTATGTATGTATGTATGTATGCATGTATGTATGTATGTATGTATGTGTGTATGTATGTGTGTATGTGTGTATGTATGTGTGTATGTATGTATGTATGTATGTATGTATGTATGTATGTATGTATGTATGTATGTATGTATGTATGTATGTATGTGAGTGTGTGCGTGCGTGCGTGCGTGCGTGTGTGTGCGTGCGTGCGTATGTATGTATGTATGTGTGTATGTATGTATGTATGTATGTATGTATGTATGTATGTATGTATGTATGTATGTATGTGAGTGTGTGTGTGCGTGTGTGTGTATGTATGCATGTATGTATGTGTGTATGTATGTATGTATGTATGTATGTATGTATGTATGTATGTATGTATGTATGTGTGTGTGTGTGCGTGTGCGTGCGTGCGTGCGTACGTACGTACGTATGTATGTATGTATGTATGTGTGTGTGTGCGTGTGCGTGTGCGTGTGTGTATGTATGTATGTATGTATGTATGTATGTATGTATGTATGTGTGTATGTGTGTGTGTGTGTATGTATGTATGTATGTATGTATGTACGTACGTACGTATATATGTATGTATGTATGTTGTTACGAAATAGAACGGAAGCTGTCAGCTTCGATCCATATCAAAATAAGCATTTTGCCAAAATCTTCTTGTAGAAAACAGCAGCGCTTAGTACATATCCTTATTTTGTTACATCCCACACGGTACTGTAAATTTAGCAGTCTTCACAATAAGTTCAAGTGACTGACGTTACGTACGTTTAAGACTTTTATTTTTAACTATTTATCTTTGAAAGCTCAACCGGCTTTCGGTTAGCATTAAATAAGTTGGTTACTCTGAAGAAGGGGATAGTTTATTTCTCTAAAATATTGGTACTTATTGATCACACAGGCCGGTGTCATAACCCAGAACAGCAGAATAGGAATCTTACCATCCATGAAAATGACAAATTTCGCGACTGTGATGTGGCTGCTATCAAATTCTGGGCCCAGGACTGTACAGTTGCTGCAGTGAGCGACTCGTGGAGTTGTCATGAAATCGAATGGTTTGAGTAGTGAGTGAATGGGCGATATGAACAGATTACTGTACCAGTGTCTGGTCGATTGGTGTAATTATTGACGAAAACTGTGTCTGAAGATGAATTAGCTGGCCAGGCGGCTTAGCAGATGATTTAACTGAAGCTAAAATAATGTGGGCAGTATTTAAGTAAGCAGGAAGTATTTTGTGCAAAAGAAATGCGTTGTCGCTTTGAAAGTCAGCTGTAACTGACAGTCTGTGGGATTTGGCGTCGAGCTAACCACCACTCCCGGATTTTCTTGACGTAGACAGTATTAAGTCTGACTATTGCAGTGCAAAGTTAATCTACATCGTGTTTAAAAGAGTCGCTTCTTACCGCAAAGTATACACACTCCATTTCCATTGTACGACCCAAAAAGTTAAGAACTGCTGTTTGTTACAGACATAGGAAACATAAACACGATGTGGGCAGGGTGTAGTGTCTTTACGTATTAAACTTCGTCGTAGATGGTACCGGACTTTAAATGATTGAACGCTGGGAGAAAGAGACAAATTTTTCTCAACCCAGAAGAATATAAATTCTTCCAGACGTTGAAACTTCAGATCTTAAAACAGAGATGCATCAGTTAAAAGATAAACACGTACATACAGGTTTGTCTGCTGACTGGAATTCGAGGAATTACTGATGTGTGTGCCGATCCCAGTGGCCGCGCCGTCTAAGGCGTAGGTCTAGGACGGAGCGCTTGCTGGGATCGTGGGTTCGAGTACCACCGGGGGCATGAATATATGTCTGTCGTGAATGTTTGTGTTGTCAGGTATAGGTCTCTGCGACGGGCCGATCCCTCGCCCAGAGGAGTCCTACCGACTGTGGTGTGTGTGTGTGTGAATGTGATCAAGTGAAAATAAACAACCTCGACACCTACTGTGAGTAGGTAGAAGAGGTAAGGACTACGAAACTAAACTGATGTGTGTAATGAAGCAAATAATCGGTCGTGTTAACGTCCAACAGGAATAGTGGCCTATTGAATTTAGTGTCTGCGAAGTTGGCAAAGATTGGAGGGAGAGAGTTGGACACACTACTTTTGCAAGTACTTGTGTGATTTTACGTGTGGATAAGTATAGAATAATGAAGAGAATGAAAGTTACTGGATTCGGATTCAATGTATGCTGATTACGGAGCTGCAGACTCTTTTTACATTTTGTAAGATTCTCCTCTTTTTCTTTACATAAGTACAGGCTGTGGCTTTATCTCCCTTTTCCCAGTTCCAGATGTACTACTGATCCTACCCTTACTTGACTCTTTCTCTTTATTCGTTCCCGACTTTAGACTTTCCATTTCTCTTTTACCTTAATCTTCTTGTGTTCTTCTTCCCCGTATCGTCAACACCACTGCCTGTTTCAGTTTTGCGTTCTAATATTCATGGGACATGCGGACACAGGTTTTAGAGTTCCATATTGTCGTTTATTAGACTACCGTGCTTCTTGTACTGTAATTCATTTAACGATTATGCAGTGGTTCCGTGTGTTATAACATGGCTTCAAAAGGAAAGTAGTGTAAGCAGAAGCAGTGAAACGTTATACGAAAAAGTTTATGCTCTTCCATCAGTTAGATCTATAAGAGGCCAAGAAATATACTTAGCATTGATATGGTATGGTCATATTGAAACAATAAGAGATGAAAGACTAGCAAAAGACGAGTTTAGTAAATGGATGCTAGAGAACAGGTTACTGTGGAAACTGAAAAAACTGAAAAAGGAAAACAGTCGACTCTACGATATGGTACCAAGACAAGAAGAAATACAAAAAAAGCCCGAGATCGGGCACTGTGTCTGAGACGTGTACAAGTTTTAGTAAGTAGCTACGGGAAAATAGTGCTAGAGTTCCTTAAGATAGGCCACTGTCGCTTCATTCAATTTACCATTAAGACTTTCGAAGAGTTACGGACTGCGAAACAATTTTACAGTGAATCTTAAAGAAAGGAGTGTTGGGATGTGGACGGGATTTAGATGGCCCGGTGTCAGGCTTTTGTTGAAGAGGTAATGGACGTTTGGTTTACATAAAATGTGGGGTTTCTGGACTGTCTGAGAAACTATCAGCTTCTCACGAAGGACTTCCCTCATTGATTTACTTCGTAATTAGAGTAGGCGACGTCATTACATTAAACTAAGAAACAAGAAGAAGAAGAAGAAGAAGAAGAAGAAGAAGAAGAAGAAGAAGAANTAAGAAACAAGAAGAAGAAGAAGAAGAAGAAGAAGAAGAAGAAGAAGAAGAAGAAGAAGAAGAAGCAACTATGTACAGTACTGGCAAATTGGTCCGAGATATATCGATGCTGAACTGGTTCAGTACTCTCGTATCAGATGCCCCGTGTTCACCTCCCGCACGCTATAATGTGCCCGTTGACACCAAGTGTGTGGCTGTGGCAGAACATTATCACGTTGTTTAAGTGTCTGGTGCAAGAACAGTAAAATTTTACGTCGTGCTGTATTATGCGATTAAAATCTCTTGTAACACACCGCAAAGTAAAGTCCGTACTGTAAACATCGCAGCCTACAGACATGTTCCCGGAATTACCGGCTTCGTGAACGGTAACCATGGCTACAGTTAAGAATACAGACGTGCAGTCTGTCTTGACTGGCTCGTACAAATATTGACATTCGTATTAGGTTGCAGTAATCCTCTTCCAGCACTGTAAAATGCTTTGTATGTGTCATAAGTAAATTCGTGTTTTTATCTTTTGGGTTATGATACCGTGCAACCGAGCAGGCTGGTTCAAACGTTACTACTTGTAACTTGTATTCGACAGATACGTGCTTCGAATCCCAGCCGAGACACTAAATATTATGATTGGTATTTTTCTTATTCTCCTTACATGAAGATGTCCGTAGAGGGCCTCACGTTAGACTAAGAATGCTACCATGTCGTTAAATGTCTCTCATCATACCGCCTGACATGTTTTCTTTTCTTTGGCGCGACAGCCTAAATGGGGCGTAGGTTGCCTCATTCTTGTAAGTTTACATCACACACACACACACACACACACACACACACACACACACACACACACACACACACACACACACACACACACACACACACA